>JANXJC010000044.1:9428077-9479519 GCA_027564655.1 Leptodon cayanensis
CCCAACCCCACTTATAGGCTTCAGGCACCACAAAGACCACTTATTGCATCTCTTCCTACCCTATGGGTGCAGTACTGATCGGCTCTGTGCAGGACGAGCCCTCCCTTTCCCGAGCACTGGCCTTGATATCCAGAAGCTCGGCACGGGCAGGGGCTGCGGGACAACCCGGGGCGCCCAGCCACAGGAAAACAATGGGAAATTTTATATCTGGGTACACCAAAACCAATGCTTGGGAAGCAACTGAGTGATCCCTCAAGAGAGGGCTCCCCCCAGCTCTGCACTAACCCTTCCCCTCTGCCACGCTTGATGCATCCCCAGTGGGGCCCGGCCATGGGGGCTCGGTGCCCCCGGCTGAGCAGGAGATGGAAGAATTCCACTTACTTTGCTTTTTTTTGTTGGTTTTTTGGATTGATCGTTTTCTGAAAAACATCAGCACAGCACAGGACAGTACTACCCACCCTAAATGTGTCGCTATATACATTCTACATAAGCTCTATAGCAATCACATGTAAACATCATCGTCGTGAGGAAATACTAGGACAGAAAAAGGCAAAGCTACAATGAGGCAATTGCCAATAGCAGATGCTCAGTCTCGGCCAGAGCTACTCGTGTTTGCTAAGGTGGGATGAGAAGTGGGGGGAGCTCGTGGCAGGAGAGATGCCGAACCTCGCTGCTGAGACTGCAACGGCACAAGGACTCTTCCCTGACAGTGATCGTCACTGGCGGCAGACTGGGGACCCGCACTTCAAACCCCGCAGTGGCCCGTGGGCCCTTGCACCGCCGGGCTGGTCGTCGTCAGAACCACGGCTCCCCCGAAAGCGGAGAGAAATAGCCAGGTAAGTGTGCTGGTATCGGCGCTGCCGGCATTCCTGCTCCCGCCAGAGACCAGCTGCACGCATGGCCCCGGAGCCAAGGGCCACCTCGGCAGCACTCAGGCTCTCGGCATTGCACCTCATGCAATTTCAGAGGCTTTGGTCACACTCCCTGCAAGATGAAAGAGTACCCACGCCAGGAAAATGAGAATAAAACCCCTAAGTCATGTTGAGGGGAGACCCCAGGAGACTCTAATCTATCTATTGGCAGAGTTAAGGCTATAATATTCTATCTACATAGGATGGCTGAATCCCTAGTGGTCTCTGGGCCTGAAAAATAAATGGAGATGATGGCGATGGCTTGAGGACCAGAGAGACTCCCGCTCCCTCAGGAAAACAGTGCCTCTGGCCAGCATGCGGTGGGGTTTGCTCCAGCCGGTGGTGGGCTTTCTCCCCCTCCCTCCTCGCCCGGAGATGGAGGGCAAGTTTGCAAGCAGATCTCGTGGGGGTGCTGCTTGAGCACGCCTTAAATCCAGCACTGCCAGGCAGTCCCAAGGGCTCCCCCGGCCAGAGGCGGAGCGGGCAAGAGTGCCACGGGGCGCTGGTGGCCATGGGGGACAGATCCTGGGTGCCAACCGGGTGCTGGGGAAGTGTATGGCTTATCAGGTACCGGACAGAGTGCAGGCAGGGTGGGCGCTTGGCGCGGCTGCCGTGCCCCCCTCCCTCCTCCCTGCCTCTCTGGATTTTGGGCTGGCTGCCGGGCAGGGATCACAGACGGGTCTTCTCGCCCCGCTCGCTTTGCAGGGGGTGGAAGCGAGCGGGGAGCAAGCCGCTCGGTCTGGCCGGTCTCCCAGCTGCCCAAGGAGCCGGAGAGAAGCCAGCTCCCTCGCAGGGACCCGGAGGCATCCGTCCCCCAGGCTGTGCCGGCAGGACCCGCCGGATCAAGCCTGGCCAGCTCCAGCCCCCCGGCCCCTCTCTTCTGGCTCCAAAGGCAGCGGAGGGCTGGAGCAGCGCTGGCAGCCCCCCGGGCGGTGCATCCTTTTACCACCCCTCTCCTTCATGCCTGCAAAGCTGCCTGGCCCCACAACAAGAACGGCACGGGGCTGGCGTGCCCCACCGCCCGCCGGCTCCATCACGCACCAGGACCGAGCTCAGCAGCTGGGTCCCGTGACCCAGGCGGGCTGGGGGCTGGGGGGCTGGGGGACTCAGGCCACGCAAGCAAGAAGAATGGCTTTGACAGCAAAGTGGGTGACCCCAATGCGACTGCCGAGCACCCCGGTTTGCCGGCAGGGCAGGCGGGTGCCTCCGCGGCCAACAGGTGAATGCTGGCTCCGTGACTCTGCTCTGACCCCCCATTTGCTGAGTGGCAAGTGCCTCATTACAGTGCATAGTTAAAAATCAAGGAAGCGGTACAATAAATCTGAATTACAGTACATCTGAGCCATAAATACATTTTTTAAGTATATACTTTTTTTTCTCTTCTTCTTCTATTAAAAATTAGTTTATAATCCTGATTCTATTCACAATTAACAATTTCATCATCACACACTACGAACAAAAAAATGTTATGGTGAACACAGCTGCAACTCCGCGGCGGGAGCACCGGGGGGGCCAGGAGGGGGGAGAGGGGGTGGGGGGCTCCTAGGCTCACCCTAAAACAACCAGTCAGAAGCAGGGGGGACTAACGTGTGGCAGTGAGACATCAACACCATGGGGACTCACAGACAGAAGCAGCTTTGTTCAATGTAAACATCGATCGGAAGGGACAGCAGTCTCTCTCTCGTGCGTGCGTGCTCTCGCTCTCTCTCGCTCTCTCTCGCTTTCCATAGACTGAATAATTTCTTTGAAAACGTAAACATATTGGAAGTGCCTTGACTGAGGTATTGAGGTATTCCTCCAAGGTTAAGGCTGTTACCGATGCAGGCTTAGCTGGGCCTCCTGCAGCAAGCTGTCGAAATCCATGGTCTCGTACTTGCTTTTCACTGGAGCTGGGGAGGACTCCTCCACGCTGCAATCTGGGAACGGCAGGGACACAAGGCAGATGAGTCAGGGAGCAGAGCACTAGGCATGCTCGCTGCCTGGCGAGGAGGGAAACTGAGGCACGCCAGGGCACTGCTTGCTCCCCCGCTACCGGCATGCTGCATCCCGGCATCGCAAAGCCAGCCTGGCCGAGGCGGTGACGGCCAAAGGGAATGGGGACGGCACTGTCTCTCCCCCATTGACAAGGAGCTGCTGGGCAGAGGGGCTGTAGCAGTGCCCAGCTCGGCAGGTCACACACCACAGACACCCATTTCCAGGCCCGCAAAAAATCTGCGGGATGCAGCTGAATTCTGAGGCGCTGACACAGGGCCGTCCCCGCAGGAGCCGTGCCGGTCATGGGGAGGGGGTTGCCTGCCTGCAACTCAGCCATCCGCCAGAAGCTGAACAAACAGTGCCACCGCAAAGCCTGGGAAATTCAGCAAATGCCAGAAGTAAGGCTGCCTAATTTAACAGCAGCTTTTGGGTGTATATTTTTGAATGCGCCATGAATGGCACAGTTGCATTTCACCTCTGCCTGTGGGCTTTGCCTCTCGTCGTGCACCAGGGCGAGCAGGGTTTTAGGAACAAGCCAGGCTGTGCAATACAGGGCTGACTGCTGGCCTTGCAGCAACCTGCGGGTGAGGAGCACTGAGGGAGGTTCTCCTGTGCAGGGGGGCAGCTCTGCCCGCCCCTCCCCGCAGCACTGCACAGCCCCATGCCAACATCTTCATCATGGGGTGCTGTTTCCTATCTTCTCTGTGCCCAAGATGAGAGGGATTTATGTAGATGAACAATGGGCATTTGCGCCCACAACCAAAGTCAGAGGGATTGCTGCTCTGAGCAGATGAGATATAAGGTGCTAAAAGATCAGGCAGTACTTGTGTCAGACTGGGCGTCTACAGCTAAGTCAAGACTTAGGGCTTTACTTTCTGGGCCTCAGTCTCTCGTGCATGAAGTGGGATACTAGAACCACTTCACCCCCTGCAGAGGGTACAGAAATAAATGCCCCATGGTCGTGAAACACCTGAAGATCCCAGCCACTAGGGCTGAGCAAAGCCTGCATCATATTTCTCTTGCAGGACTAGCACAGGGTTTCGCTCCTGTCCCTCAGCTCAGGCTGCAGCCCTACCACCCATGGAGGGATGGGGTCCAGCGAAACCCTGGCTAATGCAGTCACCAAACGAGGCAGGAGGTCTTGCAGAAGCCCATACAGCACAGAAAGAGTTAATGTGACCGCAGCACATTTCAGTGCCATCATTTTGGCTCAAAAGTGCACATGCAGTGTAGTGAATCTGTCTTGCAGAGCAGCAAACCACCCAGATCACCTCTTGGGCTAATGAGATGTGGCTGACTGCTTTCTCTAATAACTGGGAAGGGACTTCTCTGCTGGAAAGCATCCAGTGCTGTGGAGAAATGCAGCAGAGACAGGATGGGCTGTGGTCAGCAGAGACCCAGCAGCCCTGGGGTGTGATGCTACATTTTGCAGCCAACACACTCTGGGTCCTCACACCAGTTGCTTTTCTTCTCTCCCTGCAGTTTCCCAAGCCATCTGACTGAGCTAAGAGCAGCTACGTGAGCCATGGGAGAGCCGGTGGGCTTTTCTTGAAGGCTTTAAAGAGGTTTAGGATCCTTGCGTGACTAGGTTTCAGCAGTGCAATGTGCCGTTACAGCTCTGTGCTGATAAACGAGATGATTCGGAAAAAGCAGCTCCTGCTTTCTTACCCAAGTCAGTGTATCTGGTCCAGACGAAGTGCCCGAGGCCACCAGAGCTGAGCTGGAACAAAGGCTCGTTCCTCTTCCTTAGCGAGGTGCCGTTCTTCAGAGATAAGGCGGCATGCTCTGAATACCGGTAGGTGATCAAGCCATATTTATCCCCCCTGAGCAACCAGAGAAAGAATTTAAGATGCGATGGGCCCCGCAGCCCCTCTGACGTGGCTCTGCCCAGCACTGTGCCCCCAGCTCTCCATCCCACCGTGTCCCTCCATCCCACTGTCCCTCCATCCCACCGCTCCCCCCGTGCCCTTGGACCTGGGGACACACGGCATCTCCTCGCCCAAAGCGCCAGGACCGCAGGCTCGGCTGACCGAGGGGGTTGATGTGACGCAGAGCACTTCACCCCACCAGCACAACCGCATCA
Source organism: Leptodon cayanensis (assembly GCA_027564655.1). NCBI lineage: Eukaryota > Metazoa > Chordata > Aves > Accipitriformes > Accipitridae > Leptodon > Leptodon cayanensis. The sequence continues at coordinate 9,433,046 of JANXJC010000044.1, forward strand.
CTCGCGCACGTACAGCTGGATGCAGGGGTGACCCTGCGCTGCCGGGCAGTGCTGATGCTGCCTGGGGAAGAGGGCTTGTCTGTAGCCACTGGAGCCCCGGACCGCAGCTCGCTCCCCACTCACCTGTTAGTCCTGGACAGGACCTGACACTCCACGATTTCACCAAACACTTCGAAGCGTTTCTTCAGTTCACTGGAGCTCATGCTGCTGGAGAGGTTTTTGATATACACCACACGGCCTTCGCCCTGGCAAAGCAAGCAAAAGGTTTCAGGCTCCGGGACCCTGCAGCTCGGGGCTGCTGATGGGTGCTGGAAATGTGGGGCCATCGAGGAGTCCCTGCACGCCAGCACCAGGAATCAGGCTGCAGCGGGGCAATACCACCGTGGGCACAGCCTGACATCTCCAGGGTCTGGCTGTCTCCATTCCAGCTAGCTCACAGGTGTCACCCCCAGGACACCACTGCTGCAGGGGACAGCCACATCCAGGCTGAAGCAGCCACCGCCCTCTTCTTCTCTTTTAAATTTCTCCTGCATTCCTGCAGCTTTTTCAGCTTCTCTTGGTGAAGATACTGGGAAATATTCCCAACAATTGCTAGGGGCAAAATCCAATTGCGTTGCAGGAAAAAAATGCCAGAGGGGCATGTGTGAGCACGTGTGTGTGCGCGCGCACAACAGTACGGAGGACAAAGTTATTTCCCCTTACGCCCACCCCCCACCCATGGGCACACGCCGGGTTCCCAGTGCACAAGGCTGTTGCTGCAGCGGGACCGCATCGGTAACGGCTGAGCAGCTTCAGGGATTCCCCAGCTCACTCCGCTAATTGCCAATGCCAACTGCGCTGAAGCACCGGCATAGGATGCTCTGGGCATTTCTGGGCCAAGGACTCCATGTATTGCCAATCGCCGGCAGCTTCCGCTTCACATTGGGTTTTTCTCTCCCCGCTCCATCCCCATGGCCTTGTTTAACACTGGCCTCGCACCAAGGGGTGCTGAAGCCAGGGCTAATGGGCTCCACTGCTGCTTTTCTGGAGAGGGAGATGAACTGAGGGCTGGGGATTGCTTTGTCCCAGCGCAGGGTCCCCGCTCACTTACGATGGCCTTTTCCCGTCTCTTCTCCAGCTGGCCCCGGTGCCCGCTCCCGCCCTGACACTGCTCGCTGTTCTCACACCTGGGAAGCGAGGGAGAGGAGTCAGCCCCGGGGAGGGGTGGCATCCAGCGAGGAAAGCTTCAAACATCAAAGAGAAGCCGAGGCACGCGGTGTCTGCAACAGTGGGCAGGTGGGCACTCTGGAGCACCGGCACCCGAGGAGAGATGGGGGTCTGGAAACACTGGAAAGGACACTGGAAAGTCCTTTCTGATAGATGCCAGAGGGAGTTCCCAGCTGGCGCTCACCCCTTTGGCTCCTGTCCATGCCCCGTTGCTCCCAGTGCCATGGAACCCCCTGGCTGCTTTGCCCCAGTGCTGCTTTCTCTGCCCATGGCTGGTGTTTGCAGCAGCTGCTGATGTAGTACCAATTATTTCTATAGTTTTGCTTTCATTAATTAGCATCTTTGTTACTTGGGCCATCAGAGCAGAGACAGCCAGAGGGGCACTGGGGCAAAAACGCAGGGGGCAAGAACAGTCCCAAGTGCCCTCCCCACGGCCCCCCCTGTACCTGAAGGTGCGTCTGCTTGCGGGCGATCGGGACCGGCAGCACGAAGACCCTGAACTGGACCTGCTCCGGGAACAGTAATGCAAAGTGGTCCTGGAAAGGGGGTTTCTCCGCAGGCACAGCTTGGTGTCGCCGTGCTCCTCCTCCTCCTCCTCCTCCTCTTCCTCCTCCTCCAAGGGGGAGCTGCTCTCACTGCAGCTGTCTTCAAAGACAGTGTCGTACTCGGGGGTCTTGCAGAAGACCATGTCCTCGTCATCGAGAGCACTGTCCAGAAAGCCAAAGTGCTTTGTTAAGCTGGCTCTGATCTCCTGGTCTCTCAGCTGCTTGACGCCATCCTTCCACAGCATCTCGCCGCCCGTCTCCTTGCCGCCGAGGTCCAGCCCCTGGTAGTGGGCGGCTGGGACCCTCCTCTTGTGCTCCGTCTCCACCTGGCCCGGGGGCTCCCAAGACTTGAGCACCTTCCTCTGCAGGGCGGCCTCGGGCTTCAGCACCTGGCAGTAGTCGTGGTCCCCGAAGGAGCGGGAGAAGGGTCGCTTGAGCATGCCCTGCTGCTCGGGGAGCACGGGGCGCCCGACGGCTCGGCTGAGGTGGGCGAAGAGCTCTGTCCTCTCGGGGTGCTTCCTGGGGGCTTTCCGGGAGGCTGCTGCGTCTCCTGCATCCCCGGGGCTGGGGGCCGTCCCGTCCTCCTTCCCTGGCTCCTGGGGGATGTCTGGCTTGTACAGGTCCTCCTCGGCGGGCTTATATGGCGGAGTGGTGGGTGGCGTGAGACCTGAACCCCCCCGAACAAAGGGCAGGAGTCAGCTCTCTGACCCCGCCGTCCTGCCCTGTCCCACCCCAGCGCCTGGGCTGCACCAAGCGTTGTGAGGGAGGAGGCTGCTCAGCCCCTCAGCCTCATCCATCCAGGGGCACGTGAGGAAAAAGAAGGATGCCTGATCCCAGCAGGGACCAGAGGTCTCTCCCTTCCCTCCTGTCTCATGCAGGGGCCCCCTCAACAGCCCCCATCCCAAACACATCCCCCTGAGCTGCTCGCAGTGCTCGGATGCAGAGGCAGTGCACTGGAAGTCTCCTGCGTTTGTGGTGCAGAAGGGGATCTCTGGGCCAGGGATGAACGTGCCCGCTTGGCTGGAGCTGGTGACTCCAGGCTGGATTTAGGGTATATTTGCTCCCTCCCAGGGAGGATGTTTGCAAAATTAAAAAATAAAAAGCCCATCCTACCTGCTGTCCCACACAGCTCCACCGTCAGCATCGGCTCAAAGTTTCTCTTCCCAAAGGTTGGGTCACTGGAGAAGAGCAGAAAATAAGGAGAGAGAAAGTGTTTAGGTGAACCACAGTCCCAAAAACCAAAAGGAAGCTGAGAAAACGCTGCCTACAAGCAACCCCTCCCACCATGGCTAGTGCCTGGCGGAGTAACCCCGTGGAGGGGCGCGAGGGGCAGCAGGGCGAGCAGCGTGCCCTCCCCATCCCAGCCAGAGCTCCAGGGCATGTTGCCCCTGGCATGCAGAAATGCCCTGCCCTCAGCCTGGGGCTCTCCGAGCTCCTTGCACCCAAGCGATGGCTGCAGCTCCCCACAGCCCTGCGCCCAGCTGCATGGCTCAGTCTGCTCTGCAAAAGCGGCTTTGCTTGCTCACTGCAGATGCATGCCCAGCCAGACAAAGCGAGGCGGCTTTCCAGTTCCAGCGCAGTTCATTTAGCCCCATGCGCACTTACGTTTGTGCCAAGGACAGCGTGAGACACCTGGGTGTTTCTGAAAGGCAGGGAGAGAAGCAGGGTTACCAGCGGAGCTGTGCTCCCTCCAGCGCCCGCAGTGCTCGTGGTGGGAGCTGGGGCCCCTCTGCCTGCCCCGGCCTGGCAGGGGGCTGGGGACGGCGGGCTTTGCCTGCCTGCGAGGCAGCAGCATCTGCGGGAGGGCTAACGCTGCCAGGGTTGAGCCACTCGTGCTCACGAAGCGCTTGCGGATAGCTGCGATTTTGGGGCACTGGTGCAGCTGAACCGCGGTGCCCAGGCACAGGGCGAGCCCGCAGGGAAGGGGGACCTGGAGGGATGGGGCAGCCCGGTCCCTGCTGGCTTAGCGCTACACCGACTCCTTCATCTCGTTATAAGGATGGGGAAACTGAGGCAGAAGGCCGCTATGGATCAAAACAGCACCCCAAATCCAGAGCAGGCCCCCCAGCTCCCCATGCATGGGACCCCACAGCCAGCCGGCACATGGGTCAGGACTCGCCTGCGCTCGGGGCTGCTCACAGCTTCACTGCCAGCTGAGCGCCGGGCGCCTGGCCGGCAGTGCTCGCCCACGGCAGGGATGGCACAGGCAGCGCCACAGGCAGCACCACAGGCAGCGCAGGTGCACCGGGGAGGGGTGAGCAGAGCGGCAACCCCCAGCCCCCCTCACCTGCTTGCTCCAGGAGGGCACAGTGCCGGCTCTCGGCCCCGTCACCCACCTCGCCGTCCCCCGGGGAGCCCAGGGAGAGGGGCTGGGGCTCTGCCGGTGGTGCCGTGCCCCCCACCTCCACTTCGGCCGCGGGCTCTTCAGCGGAGAAGCCCTCCAGCACTGGGCACGCTGCGGGCTCTCTGCAGGCCAGGGCCTCCCGGGGGCTGCAGCCATCCCCTGCCTCCCGGGGGACGGAGGGCTCGGGGGGCGGCTCGTCAAGGAAGGAGAGCCAGTGGCCGAGCTCGGGGTTGAGTCTCTTGGACCGGCGGACGGCGTAAACGGTGCTCTCCTGCTTGCGGGCCACTTTTCCCGCGGCTGCGCCCGGGGTGCCCGCACGCTTCCCGGCATCGTCCTCGAGGCCAGCCGGCTCCCGCAGTGCCTCTGCCTCGGCCCCGGGGCTCTGCCACGGCTCCCCCTTCTCCGGTGCTGTTTTGGCTCTGGATGTGCAGGTCCCACCGGCATCCTCCCCGTCCTGGGCTGGTGGCACAGGGGAGCGGGAGCCGGGCGGCCGGGCCAGGGCGGCGTACACGGGCTTGCCCAGGCGGTATGGCTTGCTCACGTCGCACAGCAGGTCCCGCGCCAGCAGCTCCTTCAGGATAGAGAAGGATGCTCCGGGCTTCTTGCATCCCCCGGCCACCTGCCAGGCACAGCCCGGCCGGTTCTGGGCACTGCCGGGGGGGCCCGGCTGCGCGGGGCAGTCTGGTTTGGCTCTCTTGAAGGGGCTGCTGCAGGGCTGGGGCTTGGCGTCGGCGGCATCGCGGCTGGGCAGCTTCCGCGGTGGCAGGCAGTAGGTGTGCATGTAACGGATGAGCTCCACCACCGAGTGCATCTCCCCTTCGCAGGAGAACTGGCTGCTGGAGCCATCCTCCCCCGAGGAGGGAGGGGTCACCGAGTCGCGGGAGCTCAGCGAGTCCTCACTGGAGTCACTGTCATCCTCGTGATGGGCGCAGTCGCCCGGGGATGGGTGGTGGTGGCCGCTGGGGCACTCTTCAGGTGCCCGGGGGGCTTTGGTCTGGGGGCAGGGAGCGCTGGAGGTGAGGTGCCGGTGCAGCTCGGTGCAGCTGCGGCTCTGCGCCTGCGGGACGCTCGCCCTCCTGTCCCGGGGACCCTCCACCTTCGAGAGGAGAGAGGAGAAAGTCAGCCCCAAGCCACGCAGCCACGACCTGACCCAAGTACCAAGCACAGGGGCAGAAGCCCCCCCGGGCTGACAGAGCCACCCCACATCCTCGAACCCCCGGTTCCAGCCCACCAGCATCCCGACGTGCCTGGGGGTCAGCCCCACAGCCCAGGAGGTTTCCAGTGGTCACATGGAGCTGGCAGCCCAACCGCCCCAAGCGCTGCCCCTCCAGCAGCCGGCACGCAATGATGCTCCTTCTCGCCAGGAGGGATTTGCTGCTCTTCCCAGGCAATCTAATTTGCCGGGCCTAATGCACCGCACAATTACCATCAGCCAAGTAGAAAAATCTTTGATGGCAACTTCTGCTGGGTTTCAGGAGATTAGCTTAAGTGACAGGGTCGGCTCTGCAGCTCAGCATGCAGCTCTCCCCGGCCGATGGCTCCCAGCTTGGGCTGTGAGTCAGTGGGGAGTGGGGAGAGGGGGCGGCCAGGGAACACGCAGGGCTTTCACAAACCGGCGCTCAGGGAAGCTGGGAGAGGCCTGACCCACTGGGTCCAAATGACTTCGAGATGTTTCACAGCCCAGCACACAGCCTGAAGGTTTTGCTGAGGCCGGACTGCACAGCCCCTGCGCAGACAGGGATGGGAACACCGCGCGCTGCTCTGCCGGCGGTGACGGTCCCCGCCTGCCCCCAGCCCCTGGCCCAGCTCAGCGGCTGCCCACGCTCCCCAACACCATCCTTCGGCGCCCTCCTTCAGGATGACTCCCAAGAGGTGGGCACTGGAGGGGCTCGAGCTCTGCCCGCCGAGGAAGTACCTTTGTGCAGGGCCGTGCGGGTCGGGACTTAGGGGTCCCCGGGCGCCGGGCGCTCCCGTCCCGCTGAACCTCGCAGCTCGGAGGCACGTGCGATGGAGAGAGGAGCAACTTCTTCAGCTGCAAAGAGAAGCGGCAAGAAAAGGAGTCGGCATCGCAGCGAGGGCAAGAGAAAGCGCCGGTGGGGCTGCAGCCCCTCAGCTCATGCCTGCGCTAGGCAGGTCCATCGCTGAGCATCCCACCCAAAAATGGGGGAGGAAAAAGAAAAAGGCAGGGAGGTGTTTCCCTCATGGCTGCGGGGCCAGGCGCCCGGCCGTGCACAGCCCTGAGGGGGTTGGGGCTGTCTCCACCGTATTCACCCACGTCCCCAGGGACCCCCAAGCAGGTCGGGGATGTGGGGACATTAGGGAATTTACTTCCCAGTGGCATCCCTGCTCCTGTCAGACACACAGGAGCTGTCGTGGCATCCAAACTTCTCACTCCATCAGCTCTCCCTTTAGGTGACAGAGACTTTACATTGGTATGAGTGACAGATTTGGACAGCTCGCTTGGATCCCCGTGCAAGGCTCGTTTAGCTGAAACATCCAGATAGGGCCTTGACTCATTAATGAGCTTTCAAGGCGTTTTGCAGATGCAAGCCCCTGTGGGACCTGTTGAGGATCTTCCCCAACACGCTTTGTCAGGATCACGGGCAGTGGGAGCGGGGTTCTCCCTGGGTTACCCACAGTGCCACCACTTCTGATAGCAAGGTCAGCATAACATTTTTCTTCTGCTCAAAACCATTTTTGGTTAGGGGGAAAAAAACCAAACTCCACACCCAGCAACAACATTTCATATTCCGCCCGTGTCGCGCTAACAACCAAAGGCGACAACAGCTCAACAGCAAGACGACTGCGTAGGCGCCGGGGGACTGCACGGAGGAGACAGATCTGGGGCTCCCGCGCTGGCCGGCGGGCATGGAGCCCCGGGGCGGGCGCGGGGGCTTTTAAGGGGTGATAGAAATAAGGGGTGCCCAGGTCAGGGTCTGCCGGGAAACGTTGGCTGGGGCGCCCACAGCTTTAGGCGTGCAGCTTCTGTTGGTGCAAGCAACCAGCACCTTTCCCCCCCCACCCCTGCAACGTATACATCCTATATATACACATACATATTGTGTGTGATATATACCCCCCCTGCGCAGGGCGCGGGCGGTGGAAATGCATGCTCTCACCACTGGATGTCACTCCTCCCTGCCACAGCCCCGGCTTTTGGGGAGACCTCGGGGCCAGGCTGGGGGTCCCTGGGGGGGACCGTGAGCCCCAGGAGGGGGTGGGCTGGGTGCCCCTGTGCCAGGGGACCTCCCGAGGGCGGCGGTGCTTTGCAGCAAATGCTGCCAGTTAGTCCTGGCCAGGAGGGGGAGCAGGGCTGGAGCCCTGATATTGCAGTGAACCAAGAGGGATGCTCCAGTCACGACATCTGTAGGGACTGGAGGCCACACAGCCCCCGAGGGGGTTGTGGTGGAAGGCGTGGGGGGGTCAAACCCTCCCACTGAAAGCTGAGGGCATGGGCTCTCTGACACTCCGGCCAAGCCCCCTCTGTCCCTCCTGCGAGAGCAGCGGGGAGCTGGGCCCCGAGGCAGAGCTGGGAGGGAGCAGCCAGCGTTGCCCATGGGCACGGGGCTGGGATGCGCTAGGGAGACCCCCAAGCAGCCCCACATCCGCACATCCAATTAAAAGCAGGTGTGGGTCTTGCCAAAGCAGCCCCCACCCCTTTGACACCCGCCCCCACCCCTTCATAGATATATTTGTATACACAGAGCTTGTTCCCGTGAGGATGGTGATGGAGGTGACAGCAATGATGCAGAACATGTATACGTATACAATACAAGTATATGCTTTGGTATTGACGGTTAAAGAGAGTTTTAAGCCTAGAATGAAAAAATTCAGACCTTTGCTTCCTATCATACCCATGCAGCCGGCTTATCAGGGGCTCATCCAAATCCACCTTAAACAGTAGGAAGTGGGTTCTTACTAGAGACAGCTCATCAAACTCGGGGGCCGGGGGCGGCCCCCCCGTGACCGGGGCCGTGGGTTTGGGGGAGGGGGCAGGCGAGGTGTAGGCATGGTTGAGCGTGTCCCCCTCTTCCATAGTTCGGAAGGCAGCCAGGCCCATGTCATCTCCCTGTATATCATCCAATGTCTCGGTGAGGGCTGCCAGCAGCGCTTCATTCTCGCTGTCTATTATCTGAAAGGAGCAGGCAGAGAAGAGAGGGGGAGTTAGGCTGGGCAGAGGGACTGGAGGATGCTGGGCAGGGGGGAAGAGGGGCTGGCGGTGCCACACCAGCACCCACACTTCCCAGCGACCCCGCAGAGGACCTGGGAGAGCTTTTCCCCAGCACAGCACCAGGATGGGATCAGGAGGAGAGAGACCCAACTGGAAAAGGAGGATCAGTCTGTCCCCCTCCACCCTTAGCAGGAATATAATGAATCAGAGCATCTTCTCTCCCAATAGTCGCCTCCACCGCCCCCACCATAAGGCAAACAGCAGCAGATAAAGGATCTGTGATTAAAAGGCTCCTTGCCCAAATCCTCCTGACTCTGGGCTGCAAGTCCCCCCAGCGCTGGCTATCACAGCGCTGCTGAGCGGGGCTGGGAACAGCATCCAGCCGGGACGGGAGCGCACGGAGGGGGCAGGCACAGCCCCCTGCCTTCTGCGGGGCTGGGGAGGCCGGAGAGGGCACGGCTGGTTATTTGCAGCTCTCCTGATGGGGAAGACAAATAAAATGTGAAGAGCCGTAAGCTCAGCCCGGGGCTGCCAAGTGGACAAGAGGGCACGGCCCCCCGGGAGGGCACAGGGGAAGCTCGGCCCGGGCTGCACCGCTGGCCACATGCCACAGCTTGCAACAAGCAGTGTGGTTTTTGTTTTCACTGTGTTTTCAAACACAGGCACCTCCAGCTCGACGGGGGCTCTCAGCCCTCACGCGTAAGCTGGCTGCGCCCAGCGCTCTGCGAGGGACCCTATCAACAGAGCACGGCCCCCAGAATGAGAGGGGCCTTATGTTACAGCTGCACTGATCTATTCTTTTTGGTGAACGGCATGATCTGGGGATGCTGATAGATTTGTGAGTGTCTGGGGCTGCGCTAGGGCTGTGCTGAGCCGGGCAGGGCCACGGGCTGCTCCTGCCTCCGACCTGCCCACCGCCCCGACATGGCCCCTCGGGCCCCTCTTTCCATCTGGGCTTTGCCTCGGCTGACGCACCTCCAGCCCTCCCAGTGCCCTCCCAGTCCCACACCACCCCTCGAGTCCCCTTCCAATCTGGAAATATGGTGCAAAAGCCCAGAGGAGGATGCAGAAGCTGAGGAATGGCTGAAGTGACCCAGGAGTTCCTTCTTTTCTGTCCTCCTCCACCATATTCTGAATGTAAACCGTGTCCAACAAGAAGTGGGATACCATCAGCTATAAAATTAGCACAGGGTAAATTCAGGCTCCCAAGGAGGACTGTTGACTGCACACAGCCTCCTGTGTTTCTCTCATCTTGTTTGAAAATTACATATCTTTCGTTCCGTGCCCTAACCTTGCTCGCAGTTACTAGAGCAGGCTCCAGGGAAAGGCAGCAGGATGCTCCAGTTTTGGCTCTGTTTCTTTTCCTCCTGTTATTGGCATGAGACTGCTGTGCATACAAGTTCAGTGGGATACATTTCATCATACTCCACTGCTCCTAATGGGCCTGTCTTTTGCATTTCTTTTCTGTTTATCTTTTCCCCAGGAAGTTCAGCGGAAAATATGCATCTCGTGATGAAGGTCCCTCAGCTGGACTGGACCATTTTCAAGCACAGCATCAGCACAGCATAAAAGCCAGAGGGTTGTTATTATGGCCAGGTTAGAAAATATTGGGGCTTTTTATTTTTTTTTCCCTTTGTTTAAATACAAATCCTCCTCCCTCCCAAAACGTAACCCAGAGTTGGTGACTAGCAGGCACCAGTGGGTTGCAGCCTCCTTGTCCAAGGGGGTAAGGGCCTGGGTGCTGCTCAGAAAGGCACAGAGACCTCAGGCCCAGAGGATGGGACACATGCAGGGCATGGCATGAGTTTTGGGAAAGGTGAGCGGGCTGCCCAGCCTGCTCTGCGCCCAGTCCCCCAGCAGGCTCCGCAGCTCCCTGCCTCCAACCTGCCTGCACTGTGCTCACAGCCCTGCCCTGGCACAACAGCTCCATGAGACGCTCAGCTCTTCTGCAAGGAGAGGCAAAAACAGTGCTGAGGGACAAGGACCAGCCCTGCCTGTACCCGGGAGCATCCTCTGCCCCGGCACTGCTTTGCACCACACCGTCCCGGGTGCCGGCACAGTGATGGGTCCATCTCAGCACAAACGTGAGGAGAGAAACCAGCCGCCCTCTGCCAGAGGGAACCCGGCCCCCAACACAGGGAGGATGCCAAAGCTGGAAAGCCAGGGGAAGAGGCTGCTTTCTGCTCCTGGGAAATAAATATTCCTGCCCCACACCACAGCCCTGAGACCCCCGCACCGCTGCCCTGGCACACCCTGCCATCCCGGGAATAGAACAGGACGCGCTGCACACCAGCTGTAATTCCCTTTTAATAATACATCACAGGAGGGCTGGCTCAGCAGCCCTCCTCTGCTCGTCCATCTCCTCATTAGCCTTACTCGGCTTGCCCCATTTAGAGCCGGCGTGCAAATTAATGGAGCACTAATCAGCTGGGGAGGAGCTATTAATAGTTGTGTGTGTGTCCCCCTCTTCCTCCTTCCTTCTCCCCCTCCCCTGCCCTCCCCCTGCCTCCATCCTCGGGTTCCCTGTGCCAGGGGGATGGGGGTACCTGGAAGAGCTCGGAGTCGTCGGTGCTGTACTGGCTGGAGTCGGTCTCCGAGTGCTCCCCGCACCACTGCAGCTCGCTGAAGCAGCCGGCCGAATCGAAGTCGCTGGCATCCAGCTGAGACAAATCAATCTCAGGGAAGTCAGAGTAGAGGTGCTCCTCGCCAGATACCTCGTACTGGGGAGAGAAGGGGGGTGGGTGAGCCCGCCGCCATGCCAGAGGGGCAGGCAGCAACAGGCAGCAGCAACCACCCAAGGAGACGGCCGCTCTCCCGGTGTGCTGTCGCCTCCGCTCGAGCCCATTACTCAGACCCTCTTTCGAATAAGCTTTGGCAAGTGGCTCCAGGAGCAATTACACAGCAGTGCAGAACGCAGACAGCACCTCTTCACTGCGCATCTTGCAAATCGGTTTGCACAGCCTGGCACCAGCGCTGCTGGTTACTGAAAGCTGCCCCGCAACTGCCACCAGCCCCCACCTCTTGCATCCCGCACCACGGCAGGTGTCGAAACAGCAGCATCTGCATTGGAAGAGCCTCACCTCCTCTGGCGAGCAGAAGCTCAGGGCACAGCACAGCCACCCGGACTATAGCAAAGCCGCTGCTGGTGCTCTCAGGGGGAACTGAAGCTATTCCTGCCTTTGGTGCCCTAAGGGTGACATCCAGGGTTACCCAGCTGCCCTGGGGATCAGTGATAACAGAGGGAGGCAAGAGACTTGGGCGCACATGAGAGCAAACCACGGGGCCAGGCTCCGGTGGGCAGCCTCATGCCCAGCCAGCCTGGCTGCTCCGCACCCCGTCCCCGTCCCCCCCACATGGCACTGAACCGCTCGGGGCCAGTCCCCCTGGGGAAGCTGCATGTCCTGCATGTCCCAAGGGCCTGCCAAGGCAATACAGACCCCGGTCCCTGCATCGCACATGCAGAATGAGAAAAACAGCACGGAAACAGATCAACTCCTGGTGCACACAGGGCAATGCGAGCTCTAGGAACTGAGCTAAAAATCTCCATTTAACCACAGTAAGGAGCTGGGACCTGCCCAGCTTCTGCCTGGCTCCCAGCTGCTGCCCAGCCACAGAACCCTGCGGCTGCATCCAGCACCCATGGGAGCGAGGGCTGGCACCGGCATGGCCCTGCCTGCACCAAGCCCTCGGGTCCTGCTCGGTTTTACCCCTGATGTGCAGGTTCAAACGCAGAGGGGAAAGGTCTGGTGCGACTCCCCCCGGTATTGGCTGCCCAGGGGGAGTTTTCTGGCAATGAGGGAAGCAAGTTTATTTACAGAGCAAATGGATTTTGGAGCAGGCAAACATCTGAGCATGCGAGAGAGGCTGCAGGGGCAGGAGAACATGGGGGCCTCCCCTCCTGAAGTGCCCTGGAAGGGTGTCCTCCGACACTGAACCGGAAGGAAAAGGAATTTCAAACCGAGCTGCAGGAATGGAAAACGCAGCATTTCTCTCTTTCTCTTCTCCTTTGTTTTTAATTGGGATAATCTGGGATTATCGATTGTGTTCCCATAAGCTGAGAAGCTTGTGTACCATGCTCCCCACCAGGTTTAGAACACCCTGTGCCACACCAGTGGACGCTCCTGTGCACACACCCACTCCCATTTTCCATTTCTCACCTGCTTTCTGCTCTGTCCTGTCCCAGGGGCAGTGGAAGAAAGGGCGAGCAGTTTGGAAGATGCACCAAGGGTAGGGGAGAGCAGCTTCACAGCCTAATAGCAAGCCAGTGCCATGTCCCAGCAACGGGATGCCAGCCCGGACGTGCCCATGGCCGCAGCGGGGCTGAGGGCTGGGGGGAGCTGCTGACGCTGCCCCAGCCTCGCCGGCGCAGGCAAAGCACTGCAAGGGGCTGGGGAGCTGCCCCTGCACTGGGGGGATGCTCTCCCCAGCGTCCTCCCTCCACCCTGCTGCAGGAGGGAGGTGTGTCAGGTTGACGTCCACGAACGTGGTGCCACCGAGCATATCGGGCACAAAAAAAGTCTATGCAAACCCCTGAACGGCTCCGGGATACCGATACTCCTCGTGGGCACCCCAAGGCTGGGGCTCTTCAAACCTGCTTTGCAAAAACCTTTGCTCCCCAAGTGGTCAGAGCGCATGTAGCAGGTCAAGGGTCCCCATCCTCATCACTGCCAGCTCTGGGGGACACAGATGTTACCTTTCCCCTAGCTCTCCTGTCCCCTCTGCTCAGGGGCATCCTGGGCTGCTCTGGGATCAGATGGCCTCTGGGATCAGATGTGTCCCTCACCTGCTGGGGCTTGTCCCTGCTTTCCTGCCACTGCTCTTGCGCCTGCTCCAGAAAAAGTCTTTCAACAACTCTGGCTCCCCCTTCTCCCCAAATCTTCCCATGGGAACACAGGCAAAGACTTTTATTTTTAGAAAAGCCATACATATAGATATGTGTGTCTGTGTGTGTGTGTGTGTGTGTGCGCACGTTCAATTAAAAATAGCAAAGCAGTCAAATTGTCCTGCTCCTTTTGATATGCCACAAGGGAAAAGATCCTGGTGCTGAGATCACAAGAAGCAGCTGACACCAGTGCTCGGGATGTCTTTTGATCAACTCCACAGATGTGACATGTCCCCATTGGCAAAAGGGCTGGGTAAAAATAAACTCCTGCGATCCAACGCTGCTGAGCTGCCCTCTTTGGGCACCCCAGAGGCATGAGTGCCCCGGCACTGCCACGCTGCGTGCAGCCATCCCGAGGCAGCGGTTGGCAGCAGATGCTTCCAGGTTCCCAGCTAGCACAGGTCAGGAGTGCCTGAAAACTCAGCTCTGCCTGCATCTGTCCCCTCCTCTCCTTGGAAAAAGCGGGGAGAGCCTTTGCTCAGCACAGTCGCCCACACGGGCACCTGGCAGGGCATCCCAGCGTGAAGCTGCAGCTCCAGCCAGCCGCCTCTGCATTTAACTGGCCTAGCCACCAAAGACTTGAGTCTCTGGAGGGAATCTGTCCCTCTGAGCACCGCTAGCCCAGCACTGAGCGCTGAGAGCAGAGCCCCTCTGGGCTGGCCGCAGCGGCAGGGGAGGACGCAGCCCCCTGCCCAGGTAGGGGGTGGCAGCGGCGATGGGGAGGCTGCCTGCGGGCACTGGACCTCATCTGCTCTGACTTTCCCTTTTCCCACCCTTTGCATTTCCTGCTGCCTTGGGAGAGGAGTGAACTTTTGTTCTAATTTTACTCTGGAGTTTGTAGGAAGATCAGCCATGGGTTCTTGGTGTGCAGCCAGCAAACACCCATGGAGACATGCTCAAAAATTCAGAGGCATCCTCCAGCCCAGACACCTGGCCCGTGCGCGCTGCAGCATGGCTGCGACCAGAAAGCTGCCGGCAGCTCATTGCGACTTGTCTCATGAATCCCTGCTCTGGGCAAGAGGGATGCCCAGGCAGCTACGTGGGTGCCCCTGTGCCACACACCTACATCCTTTGGGGGAGCAGAAGCCCAAGCCTGGGCATCCCCTCCAGCAGCAGGAGCACCCCGCAGCAGCACCGTGCGGGCAGCTGCAACAGAAAGCCAAAGCTAAAAGGTGGAGGGCATTTGGGGGAACGGCTTCTGTTCAGAGACATCCTCCTCGGCTTTCTTTAAAGCATGAACCAGCTCTGACCTCAGCCCTAGCAGAAATGCAATTGCAATTGCAGGACAAAGAGGCGGCTGATACTCGCTTGCGTGTTGCAAGGAGCTTCGCCTCTGCAGAGGCTTTGCTTGCTGGGAGGACAGAGCATTAACGTTTTTATTCATTTACTGCTGAGCTCAGCAGCCCTTCCCCGCTGCGGGGGGGTTCTAACTTCAATCGTGGGAGCAGGGGTTGCCCCAGGAGGCCGGCAGGGACCCTCATGCTGAGGGTTTGTGTTCGTTTCGTGTCCCTGCCGAGGCTGGCCGGATCCGGCAGCAGCCGTGCTGTGCCTGCCTGGGGACAGCCTGGAGAGCAGGAGGGCTCTGTGCCCGCCGTGGCCCCACCACCCCGCTGCCAGCCCCACTGTCCATGTCCACCACGGCAGAGGTGGCAATAGCGAGAAAGCGCAAGGGACAGTCTCCCAGCTGGCAGTCAAGGATGTCCAGAGGTCACCTCGCCAACTCTTCGGTCCCGGGGAGCCTCGGCTGCACCCAAGTGATTCCAGACAAGTACCAGCAGGGCCTCTCCCTAAGCACCGCGGGTGAGGAGGGGCCAGCTCCAACCCCAGCCTGCACTATGCCTTCTCCTGGAAACCCCACAGGAGCAAATCAGTCTAAGAGCTTCTGGTGGCTCCTTGGTCGGCATCCCTTCGTCTCCTGGGGCCGCGAATGGAAGAGCTCCTGGGTGCTCCGGGGACTGCACCCACCAGGGCACCTGCTGTTCTAACTCCCCATCCCTTTGCAAAGCCCCCCTATCTTTGCCCTTCCCGGGGCAGTGGCAAGGCGGACTGGGATGAGGACCTGCATGGGGGTTAGCTCCATCTCCCTGCCCGATCGTGAGGGTGGCCATCGCGGGCAACCGTCTCTAGTGTCCCCAGCAGCTCTGGCACGTGTCCTGGGCTGGACCTGCAGCAGAGCAAAGGCAGCCACTGGCTGCAGCCATATCCAAGGATGCCCCATTGAGCACAGCTCAGTGCTGGTTCCCGACATTGTGGGGACAGCAGGTGGGACATTTCCCCTTTCAGGTCTTTCTCCTGCTTTGGAGCAGTGTTAACTCAGGTGCAGGAGTATGCGAGGTCTCACCTCTGCAGAGACACGAGGTTCCTTGCCAAGCTCAACTCTAATTCAAATATTGGATTAACGAGACAGGAAATGTTTTCCTCTTCTCCAGTGTCAACTTGGGCTCTGCAGACTAAACCCCCCCAGTGTCAGCAGGGCTGGAGAGCCCGGCTAGGGCCAGGCTGCTGGCTCCCAGGGGCAACCGTACCCAGTAAGCCCACCAAGAGCAGACCTTGGCTCCACATGTGTGCAGCCAGCTTGCCTGGGGAGCAGGCAGCGCACGGCCCTCCTGCCTGCCAGCCTGAAAACGGGCACCTGCCACCCAGAGTTCAGCAGCCTTCAGGCAAATGCTGATGCTCTGGGGTTTTGCCTTCCCTGCAGCAAGCCTGGGAAAGAAGCAAAGGGGCGATGCCACCTCTGGACACCATCCTGGAGGAACTGCAGCCCTGCTGCCAGGCAGTAGCAACCTAAACCAGGGCAAGCAAGAGAGCTCTGCTGGCCATTGCCTGCAGCGCTTAACTGGCTCAAAGGGGCTGGGGACAGGGCAGTGACCATGACAAAGAGACCTCCAGGTCCTCTCCTCTGTCATACCCCCAACAACAGCACCGGTAGAAATTTCCCTTATCTGCAAAATCCCTGGGTCCAGCCCCTTGAAGTTGTGGCCAAGTATTTTGCAGCGAGGCTCTGAGCGCACTGGGCCACGGCACACGCATTGTGCTCGTGCTTAGTGAGGCTGCAGAATTTTCGGCTTCTGAAGTCTGCCGGCACGAAAGCGCTGCTGGACGGGCGCTGCGCCTTCGCAGGAACTTAATCCTGTTTAAGCCTGGGAGGCCAGATTTGCATTGCCACCTGCATACAGGGCCCCAGGATGCTTTGCAATTGCCTTGTCACTCACATGCCACTTTGCTGTACAGAAAAAAGGAAGGAAAGCAAGCCGCAGCACCTCAGAGGGGCCAAAGGAACCGGCTAGAACCAGGCAGCCCATCTCCTCGCCGAGGAGCCGAAGCGGTGACTCAGCCCACATGGAGCCTCCTCCCTCCCCACAGCCAAGTGCCTACCCAAAGCATTAAGGGATAAATATACATCCGCACGCGCTGGAGACAGAGCCCCAAATTAGCCAGTAGCATTTAGGCTGGGACCCAAATCAGCAGAAGGTGAGAAATGCCGAGAACATCAAGTGCCGGCTCCCGCCAGCCCTCCCGCGGCAGCACGGGCAGCGCTGGCTCCCGGTGCCCGCATTTGTGGCTGGCCGGGGAGTTTCCCCCTCCTCACCCTCACCCCAGGCTTGTCTCTAAAAAGGAAAGAAAATCCTTGGGCAGGGGTTTTGGAGGGAGCCGTCCGGGCTTATCAGGGAAATCCGTAATCACAGACTGCTTGCAACGGGGATTACAGCCATGCAGGCAGGCGGGCACCGGGCGGCCGCTTCACCGGGATGAACTCTTCCCCGGGCAGGCGGCGGCGGGCTGGCTGGTGCGGCTGCTGGCATGGCTGCCCCAGCCCCGCTAGCTGCTTCGGGCAGGTGGGAGCCCCACTCGAGCAGGCAGGGACGGGCGCCTGCGGATCCCCAGCACCCTCCCGGGTTGCCCCAGAACCAGAGCGGGGAGGCGATGGGGGCACACGGCCACTGCGACCCACGCCGGGGCCAAAGCCAGCCCCGTCCGCTGCCGGGGTGCACCCTGCTGTCCCCACGGCTCCCACCCAGGGGACGCGGTCCCCATGCCGTCAGGCCACCAGCACCCTGGGGTGGCAAAGCTGGGTGCTGCCAGCCCCTTATCATCCCCAAGGACACGCCAGCTCCCTCCCAGCCCAGAGGGACCTGTGTGGGGTGGGCATCCCCCCTCCAGTAGCAGGGAGGAGGGCAGAGGTGAGGATGGAGGAGAGAGCTATAAATAAGTGTAAACACAGCGAGAAGGCACCTGGCCAGAGCTGTGAAGGTCACCGGAGTGTATGCCAGCAGATAAGCAACCCCCCTCCCCACTGGCATTTGATAAAATGTCACTGTGAATGAGGGAGAGGTGGTGTTGGGTTGTGCCTTGGCCCAGCCACCCCTCGCCACCCCCTGATATTTATAGCCTGAGAGCCCCAAAGCGGAGGGTGAGCGGTCCCTCCTCGTGAGGCAGCGAAGGCAGAGGGGACACTGCCTGCAAACACACCGATGTGACACGGTGGTGGGAGGCACGAGGAGTGCCGAAGCAGGGCTGTGCAGCAGCCGGCTGCAGCTCCCTCATCCAGCTCCCCAGTTTTGGGGCAAAAGGAGCGCAGGAATCTCCCAGGCTCCCAGGGTCTGCACAGAGGCATGCAACACCTCGCTGTCCTGCTAGGAGCTGGGCATTTCGCCCTCTGCACTCTGTTGATTTTTAATTTTTTTTAATTCCTACTAATCTGTTTTAACGATTCAGCCCAGCCAGCAGGAGGAAAAACCAGCACTAGCCTTTAAAGCCAGGACAAAATAAATAGCAGGTTGATCCTTTCTTCCACTCGAGCTGCTCAGAAACAACTGCTGCTTGTCCCCATTGCCGTGGCACGTGGGAGCCGCCGCGGTGGTGCCAGGCCCCACGCCGGATGCCCTGCACCGACATGCGTGGAGCAGCCGCCCTCCGGACGCAGCCCGTGAAGTGCAGAGCGGGCAAGGGGGGGGTGCAGGCAGCACCAGGTACCCAGCCCAGCGGCACCAGCAGGCCAAGGGGTGCTCGGTGCCAGGCTCTGAGCCACAGCCTGAGTGTGAACACAGTCTCGCCCGCTGACTTTTGTCTTACATTAGAAAGGTGTAATTAAGATCAACCATGAGATGCCAGTAATAGGAAATATTAAACATTAACTGCAAACAATAAACACGAACTTGCCAGGATATCTTTGATATGGAGGAAAGATGGAAGAAATTGCACTAAGCTATCCTTGAGTCACAGGATAGAAAAAAGGAGCCTGAGATACTGGTAATAATGCCCTCAATAAACAACACTCTGCTGGAACACTTTAAACAAAGGTGTGCCAGGTTTAGGAAGAAGGGCAGCAGCAAAGTATATCACAGGTTAGAGAGCTGCATGTTCATACTATACTCGGCAGCTGTTTATTTGGGCTCCAAATACAGAGTCCAGTTTATTTTTGCCTGAGCTCCAGGACGGGCCAGCCCAGGGCTGCAGGACCCACTGGTGCCACAGCAGAGCTGGGGAGACCCCGCAGCCCCAGCCGCCCTGCACAGAGCCCAGACCGCCTCCCCGCTGCCGTCGCCCTCCAGCACCGCCGCTGCCAGGGCAGCACCGCCAAGCACGAGGCAGGGGCAGAAAAGGAGAACCGATGGTTGTTTTGCCCCACGCAAGGAGAGGGGGCAGCAGGTAGATGCAGCTCCTCTCAACACCAGCCAATGGAAAGACCACCCACTGACTGTGGTTGCAGCCAAGCACCAGGCCATGCCGGCTGCTGCTGCTGCCACGTCCCCGGGATACGGTCTGCCAGGCAGAGGGCTGTCCGGGCAGTGCCAGCATGCTCGGGCACACACAGCGTGCTGATAACACTGTCTTCCATTGCAAGAGAAGTGACAGCTTTATCCTGCACCCCTCGAGCCAAACAGCAGCACCCACGCCAACCCTGCCAGCAGCTAGCCCAGCAACCACCGCCCATCACCGGCTGATCCTGGCACAGCAGAGAGCAGCACCCCCAAATATGCACGTGCCAGCGGCTGCTGCCAGCCTTGCTCCCACCACCAACAGGTGCTGCTGCAGGCAGCGGGGCTGGCACTGCTCAATGGCATCAGCCAGGCAGGGCACGGGCCTGGTCCTGAGCCCTGGTGGTGTTTTCTAAGAAATTCCTTGTTATCTGCGCCAAAACCAAAGGCAAGACCAACAGACAGCAACCGGCATGTGCTGAGCCGGGTACAAAAGCACGCTGGGAACTGAGATGTCCCATCAGCTCGGGAGGTCTCCAGCCCTGCCATGTGATCCCCTGGCCATGGGGAGAGAGGCACAGGCAGGAGCAGGCAGGTTTTGCGCTCCAGCACGACGCTCACCTCCTCACCGTGGCATTTCTCCAGCGAGGCGGCACAGCCTGCGTGGGTCAAGGACGGAGCAAGAGGTGGCACAAGCCCCGCAACCTCGAGAGGCTCTGCACAGAGGATGATGCGCAGCAGGGGCCGTGGCCGAGGCCAGCGGGGGCATCAAGACCCCAAAACTCTCGGGACTGCTTCCACTCGCAGACCCATAGCTGGAGGTGTCAGGAAACGCTGTGGCCCCGCAAGACAGGCTGGGGAGCCCCGGGAGCAGAGATGCCCCCGAGCTCCAGCCAGGCTGGCAGCACAGGGGGGCTAGGCTGCGCTGTGGGAGGGGGCAAGTACCTGACTCACTGAAGAGCTGACTGTTAGCCAGCTTCTGCTGGTCACAAAAATTCCCCACCATGGCAACTCCCTCCTTTTGAAAGGAAAACATGAGGGGGCGATTATTTTCAGACCTTCCTCTTCTGATGTCCTGGCAGCCAGCAGCCACATGATGGCTGTGGGCAGAGGGACGCCAGCGAGGAGGCTCCCCCGGGGTCAGGGTGGCTGCAGTGCCCAGAGGTGGAGCAGTCCTGCCCCTGCCCTGCTCTGGCCACCGGCCCCTTCGGAGGTTTAGTCACCAGCTTGCGGGCTGTCGGGGCTCCACGAGGTCCCTTCTTGTCTGGAGGATATTGCAAACGTCCTCCCACAGCACAGCCCTTCCCAGCTAACACCGGTTCAGCTCCGTGGGCACTGTTCGTCCTGGCACCGGCAGCTCTTCACCCCTCTCAGGTGACCGCAAGAGCAAATCCCTGCCAAGAGGCAGCGAGCAACTGTCCCTCCAGCTCCCCACACTACAAGTGAGGTTGAACCCGCAGTAGCACGAGGAAAGCAGAGCCACTGCCCGCAGGGAGCATGGTAGACATCACTGTGTCATGCCATGCCAGGTTCCCGCTCCAGGTGGAGAGGTGCCCAGGCGAGCCCAGCCTCAGCCGTGCTCCCTACCTGCAGCCACAGACTTGGGATCTTCTGTGGTGGTGTACTTGGAAAGCTCCCCTTGGCTTTGCCAGGAGCCACAGCTGCAGCCTGTGGTCCTGGGAATCCCTGAACTACTTCTGGGGGCTGGCACAGGCAACGTGGGGTAGCCAGGAGGCTTTTGGGGTCCATGGGCAAGCGGCAGGGAGCGAGGATGCCAGCAGGGCAGACTCTCCATTGCACCAGAGCCGCTCACCCCACGGTGCCACCAGCTCTGGGGTTGCTGCCTTGAGGCTGTGAAATGGCATGGGAGGGAAGACCAACTCTGGGTGAACTATCGTTACTGAAATATTCTCCTCCCCTGGCTCGGGACACCAAACACAGGGCTTTCTGGGCGGCAGCTAGCAGGAGGCAGCGGCTCTGCAGGCAGCCTGGCTTTGCCACGCTCGGCAGGGGGGCTGTAATTCCCAGTGCGTTCTGGCGTGCCGTGTCAGCGGATCCACAGACGTGAAACGGGAGCTGAGGTTAAAGCTGGCCCAAATCCTGCCCCTTTACATACACATCTGATGAGCGGGTGGAGAGAACCTGCTGACTGCTGGACACCACAGCCCGGTGTTATCCCTCTGCCAGGTCTGTGACCATCATCTGCAGGATGCTCTGCACCTCCCCGAGACATAGGCACCTTTTCGGACCTCGCCGATGCTGCCGTACAGAGCAGGGACTGTCCGGGCAGACTGTCCCCTGCCAGGAGCACTCCCAGTCTCTTTTGCCAGGGAGGTGGCAGGCAGGGGAGGGAGGAAAGCATGTCTCCTGCCTGCCTGCAGGTTTTGTACTGAAGCTCAGAGAGGTGTTGAGGCCTTCCCCACCACAGAAGACAGCGTGGTGCCCCGCACTGTTTGGTGCTGCCCACGTCGCCAGCAGCAAAGCACCCTCTTAGCACTAATCAGGACGAGGTAGGAGACGGGGAAGGTTCAAGCTGGGGTTAAGAAGGTGCAAGGAGGATCTTCCCGCATTAGCCTGACCTCCCAGAGGGTCCAGCCCCAACACTCTGCTGCCACAGGCACGCTCCAGTGATGCGCTGTGCCCCGCCAGGGGTTAGGGCACTGTCACCAAACCTGACCCACTGTGACCCTCAACGGACCCTTTCTCCTGCCAGACACTGGCTGCACTGGCTGTCCTGCTGGGGGTCTCTGGGGGATCCCTCGCTGTGCCCAGCTCCCATGTGGAAAATGAAGTTTTCAGCTGGAGGCGCGAGGCCTCAAAGGATGAAAACCGCTGTGGAAAGGGCAAAACTGCTCAGATCTGTCTGTACCCTCCCGCCAGGCCCGTCCATGCATGCCCAGGCCCGTATCCCGGCGGGGGTGGAAGTGCCAGCCCTGCCCAGCCCTCCCTGCCAGGCAGGCGAGCGCTGCCAGCCACCCCTCGCCGCATCCCCCTGCTGCAGGGGCACGGGCAGCGCTGCCTGCACCAGCTCTCGCCTGCTGCCCTGCACCCCATGGCATGGCCATGCTGCCTGCACCTCGCTGCTCCCCACCACCAGGGTCCCCCGCGAGAGCAAGGAGAGGGGGCCCCCCCAACCCCTTCTGAATCAGGGGTTCCCTCCTCTCCTCGCTCTGACAGCCCATCAGCCAGGCACTGCAGTCTCCCTGATTAAATTAATGCCCATTTTCTGCACAGTGCCTGGAGGTGTCCTGGCCAGAGGAGATGCGTCACCACCCGGTGTGGTCACCGCTTGGCTCTGCTCTGGCACGACTCTAACCGTGCTCCCCTGGAAAGCCAGCAAGGGGGGAGTGGGGGAGCCTGGGCACTGGCAGGCAGGCACGGCATGGGCGCTGCCACCTCCTGGGCTTGCCCGGGGAGGGCTGTGCCAGCCCCAGCACCCCAAAACTGCAGAGAGCTGGCACAGCTGCATCACCGCTTCAGTGACTCAAACCACCTAAAAAGGTGGTGGGGAAGGGGGATGCTGAACAGCTGGGTATTTGCCAGGTGGGCACCATCAGTGCTAGAAAATCACCGGCATTAACTGATCACCGGTATTGATACTATTCCAATTATCACAGTGGGGAAACTGAGGCACGGGAAGGTGAAATGAGAGCAGGTTACAGCAGGTCCCGTGACCACGGGCTATGTACACAGCTCTCAGTGTGGATGGTTCCCTGAGCAGCACCGCCGGGGCTGCAGTGCAGGCACTGCCAGCACCCGCTGCATGCTCACTAGCACAACCTGTTTGGCCTGGGGATTTCCCGGTGCTACACCAACCGGCACAAGGCTTTGCTGTGCCTGGGTCCGCACCAGAGCACTGCCAGTGTCCCGGGAAGTGGCGGGTGTCCCAGCCAGGCCACCTACCCCCGGGGACCCAGGGCTGGGACTCTGTCCCTGCTTTTCGGCTTGGCAAGGAGCATTTCTAGGAGCCGCAGCCTCGAGCTGGTGCTGCCAACCTGGCTGCTCCTCCGAGCTTTCCCCAGCGTTGGGACCTTTCCCCCCACTGCAAACAACTGACTCAACCCGGAAAGAAACTGCTCAAGATCTCCAGATAGAAAAATCCCTCCGAGGGCAAAACGCTCCTCCAGGAGCACATGCAAACCCAGGCGATCACCCACATACACAAAGCTTCACGCTGTTCCAAATTCCCCCCTGCGAGGGACCACACCTTTCCCCTCCCCAAAACCCCAGCCCGACAGGCTCCAGCGGGGCGCGCAGGAGCTGCACACCCAGGTGGGGTCCAGCCGCTCCCTGCTGTGGCGGCTGGGGGCTGGGACCTCTCTCCCCCCAAACCAGTGGGGGTGAAGCCCACGAACATGACTTCCTATGCTTAAATCAGACCCTTTTACCTGCTCCGTGCCATGTGCCAGCTCCCTCACAACCCTACCCTGAGCTTGCCTGCTCCCAAGCCTTGTTCCCTGCTGGTTTTGACCCTAGCTGATGCTGGGATCAACATGAAGCCAGAGACCCGGGGGCAGGCTGGCCTGAAATCCAGACCTGAAATCTGGATCTGACAGCCTGGAGCCCAGGAAATGGTCTGACCCAGCATCCGCCTCCAGCTCAGGAGCACCAGAGCCGAGGGTCCCCTCCGGCACGGGGGCAGCCACCTCTGCCCTGGCAGTGCCATGTCCCAGATGGCCTGAATCCCCACGCAGGGCTCACAGGGATTAAGGCGCCGGCTCGGTGTGCCACCTTCACACACTTTGAATGGTCCCAGCGCCTGGCAGCAGCTCCCCAGTCATGTGAACAGCTCCAGTTACCGGCCCCACCACTGCCTCCGCGCCTTGCCGTTATCCAGTCCCTCTCCCTGCGCCACAGAGGCCATCCATCTCCCTCGGCTGCCTCCACTCCCCGTGTCGGGGGCTGCCATGCGGGAGCGCAGCCAGGTGTCCTTGGGCAGAGCCTCCAATGTCACCTTGCAGGGCAGCAGAATGTGTCCGGCAAGGAGGCAGGCAGCAAGGCCCGCGGCCGTGCTCGGCACGGCACCGGCAGAGGAACCTCGCAGGGACCCTGCCCGGCCCACGCAGGCTGAGCCCGCCTGGGCAAAGCCGACTTCACGCCCTCCCGCCGCTGCCGGCGGTGAACGAGCCACCCCTGTGCCTGCGAGCCCCTGGCAGCACGGTCACCGCGGGCACGGCAGGCATGGCACCGCAGCGAGCACGCTCCCCGGTCTCTCCATCCAGCGCTCCTCGGCGAGCGCGGTTTCCAACTGTGGGCAACCGGGTGGAGCCACGCGTCCCCAGACCCAGCCGAGCTGCGCTTGGTTACGCAAACCACAACGGGAGCTGTTTCATCGAGTTGGACTGCTGCCTGGCAGTCAGGTGCCTTCTCCTCCTCCTCCTCCTCCTCCCCCAATGGCTGCCAGTCCCCTGCGGGCAGCTGCCCAGGCTCCTGTGGGTGCCTCCGTCCCCACGCTGAACACCACGTGCCTGCTATGAACAAGGGTCTCTCCCTCCCTGGGGTGCCCCAGCAGGTGGGGGCAGGCACGGGGGCTCATTGTCCCTCAGCACGATGCGCTGTTATCCCCCAGCGCAGCTGTGAACCAGCCCCGTCAGCGGGTTTCACAGTCCTTGAGGTGTCCTCAAGTGCCCCCGTACTGCCGATGCACAGCGTGCACCACGGGCAATCAGAGGAAAGGTTGTCCATGCGCAGCTCGCGCCCACACAACGCCCGTCGTGCTCAGACAGGAGCAGGGAGCCGGGGCCGTGCAAGCCCCAGGGTGCAGCAGAGGTGGGGAAGGTGCCGCTTGCCCCATTGCTGGTGAGTTTTTCCCAGCGCTATGGCTGTGCTGGCATTTCCCACCCTGTCTGCATCCTCGACGGGATGCAGGAACCCAAGCAGACTGCTCCCTGGGACCTGCTGCGATGAAAATTTGGAGGGGTGCAGGAAAAAACAGTCAAGGTGCTGTGAGCCACAAAGGAGGCCTCTGGCACAGCTGGTCACCATGTCTGTCACCAGCTGGCTCAGCCACACTCACGTCTCATGGCAATGGCTCAGTGTTTGGCTTTGCCTGAAGAAACTTTCCCCAGGCTAAGAGGGGAGAGGAGCCAGCATGTGGAAAGCATCTGCTCCAAACAGCCTCCGATATGTTGCAAAACAGGGGAAAAAACCCAGATCCGAGCACGAGGAATCTTCATGCAAATCTCATCCTTCCCGAGCTGGTACTAGCCTCACGCTCTGGGATAGCAGGAAACCTGCAGCTTGGCTCTGCACAGGGCTCTTTGTCCTTTGCACAACAGTTCGGCCTCTCCTTAAATTTCAACACGGATTCCAGGGAACTTCTTATGACGACAATTGAGTCAGTGGAGGCTGGGCAGCCCTGGCTCCGGCAGGGAAATGTTCCCTGACCACCGCCAGCTGCTCCCAGCAGCTCCAGCGGCACAGCCAGGCCAGCCGGGCTGCTGCCGGAGATTTAGGCACCATATGGATTAGCAGCTCCGCGGGGCGATAGCTGATGCTGTGCTGAAACATAGGACGAAGTGGGATGAAGCCAGCCTGCCTGCACCAGGGCTGTGGGGCTCCTGCCACGGACGGTATCCGACCCAGGCAGCCCAGGTGGGATTGCGGAGAGGGAGAAGCACTGCAGAGCCAGCCTTTGTACCGCTTGTTGGAAAAGGGAGAGGAATCAGCCAGCCCAGTGCACGGAGAAAAGAGACGCTGGCCGGGCTGCACCAGCAGCAGTGCTGGGAGAGGGAGCTGACACCAGGCTGGGGTGGCACAAGAGATGGCTCCATCCCTGCAACATGTTTCTTTACTACAAACTTCTTTGCAACAAAATAAGGCCTTTGCCAAACTAAATGGGCCCCGAGCCAGCTCCTTCCAAGGCTCCCTGGGATGCTCCACTCTACCCATCCCTCAGCGGGTGCCAAGATCTTGCCGCAGGTGTCAGTTTTTCTGTTTGGGGTATTTTTCCAACTGGTGCTGGATGTCCTTGTTGAGCTTTTCCGCAAAGGTGGCATCAAGCTGGAGGAACGGGGAAACCTGCCTGCACTGAATAGTAAAACCCGCTGGCAATGCCGTGACGCTTCTCCAGACACTGCATCTAAATATAGACTCCTCATTTATTATCCTGCTGGCTGCTGGATTTGGTGTGAGAGGAGCCCGGGGGCTGCACTGATGCTCCCCCTTGCCTGGGGACTGCCTGTACACATCCAGTGCAGAAGCTCACATTGGCTTAAACAGGATGAAAAGCATAAAATAAACATGAGCCTTCTCTCCAGGTGTCTCCTGAGACATGGGGCTGGTTTGCTCGTGAAATGCTGTGGGTCCAAACCCCCACTCTGCATCCCAGAGGGGTTTAGAGATGCGCTGGGATGAGCAGGCCCTGCCTGGGTGGGAAGGGATTCCCCCTACTCCTGGCGAGAGCAGCGGCAGCACCCAGGCCTTCCAGCAAAGGCTGCACGGCTTTCCTGTGGCTTCCCTGCTGATGAAACACAGGCATGCTTCCTCACTCAAACCAGCCACGGATGCCAGCGCTCAACCCGGCTGTCTCGCTGGGACCACGGGTGAGGGATCGTTTCTGCCAAACACTCATACGTCACACCAGGATTTGTCCCTCTGTTGCACATCCTGGAGGGAAGGAGACATGCCCCAAAATTCGCTGGGGACCTGCAGCCTCTGCGATGCCTTGCCAAGGTTTTGCTGAGAGACCCTGTTCACCAAAGGGAAACGTGGTGCTGGCGGGGGAAGGAGGCGATGCTCAGGGCAGGACAGGCAGGGGAGGATGGAGATCGCATCCTGCACGTCCAGGAGAGCACAAAATCCTGCCAGGCTCAGCTCTGGGACATGCTGTGAAGGCAGCTGCCATGGGGCTGAGGCACGGGCAGGAGCAAGAGGGGTGAAGCCCGGGATGCTGTAAAATGCTGCAAAATGCTGCTGGCTGCCACCCACGCTCAAAGGCGGCTGTGAGCTGCCATGCCGCGGCACCATTCCCCCGGCAGCCGACCCCACGCTGCCCCGCGCAGCCTCCCCAGTCCCGGCCAAGCTGCACGGCCTCTTCGCCCGAGCTCCTGTGGGGGAGCGTTCGAGGGGGTGGGACTCAGTGGGACCCCAAAGGTGCTCCCACTAAAACCCCAGCACTGACCCCAGCCCACGGCCCCATCAGAGCCGTCCCAGGAGGCCGGCGTGAGCTGCTCGCAAGCCTCCTGCCTGGACAGAGCAAGCTCCCGGGACCTTTCCTGCTGCTCTCTGGTGGGGACACCAGAGCAGGGGCCCTGTGGAAGAGGCAGGAGGGGCAGGGAGCCATGCTCCTGTGGATGCCATCAAGCCCCCGGCTGTGCGCTTGCTGCCTCCATCACCACATCTGGGAAAAATGGGTAAAAAAAGGGGACGCGCTGCAAGCCAGCCCCTACCCCCACGCGGCCAGGAAGCCAGGCTGGGCCAAGGCGCTGCTGGCTGCTCGCAGCAGCCATCCACCCCGTTCTTGGCGCCCAGTCCCATTGAGACGGGGCCAAGCAGGACGGGAACTCCAGGCATCCTGCCTCCTGCCGCCGGCGCTCCCGGCCGGCCGGTTCACGCTAGGACACCTGCTCCCCGGGTGGCCAGGGTGCCCTGCTGCCAGCACTGCCGGCCTCGGCCACGGTTCCTGCCCCATGACCACAGCGCCGGCCAAAGGAAACAGCCCTCCGGCTCCCCAGCCCACGCGGCCTTTCCCCCACAGCCACCCCGCTGGCCAAGTGGGAGGCTGGGGAGTGGCGGGAGGGAAAGGGTTAAGCCATTAATCCTCCCTGTTGGAGAGCGGCTGAACCCAGGGCCCACGGCACCCACAGAAGCACCAGTCTTGGACCCCCACGCACCCTGATATTGGGACCACCCATGGGTCTCGCAGAGTGGTGGGGGTCTGCGGGGGGCTGCCGGGCTAGCAGCATACGTTCCTCTGGGTGAATCGGATCACGTGGTGGTAGCAGCAAAGGCAGCCACGGCACCCACTGCGCCTGTGCCACCGCTCACATGGGGACCGGGAAGCAGCACTCCTGCTGCACAGCCCCCATCGCACACCCGCCCATCACGAGCCCTCCCACTGTACGCTCACCCAGCACACACCCACCCATCACGCACCCTCCCACCGCACACCCACCCATCGCACACCCTGCTGCCGCACGCCCGCCCATCGCCGGCACACGGAGGGTGCGATGCAGGCACCCAGAGCATCCCCTGGGCAGGGGCAGAGGTGACTTCCCCGGCTCCTGAGCATCTCAGCTGCTGGCTGGAAGCTGAGCTGGGTGGCTGCAGAAAGAGCCTGAGGTCCCCCGACATAAGGGATGCTCGCACCCCAGGCTGCCGTCCCCACGCAGGAACAGGCAGGACAAGGCACAGGGCTGATGCAGGGCAGCTGAAAAAGCCACTCTCTGACGGGTCCTCGGCCCCCACGGAGTGTCCCTGCTGCAACGGGGGCTGCAGTGAGACTGCTGCTGCCAGTGGCTCATGGGGACCAGCAGCAGCACAGCAGGGAGAGAGCTGGGGCTCTGCAAGCCCACGGGAGCCCCGTGCCCACAAACATCCCTCAGCCCAACCCTGGATAAGATGGGATGCTCCCAGTCTTGAAATTCCCATTCAGTCCCCACTTGGGGACCAGAGATGGGGGATATGTTTGACCCTTTCCCCCCAAATCTCACCATCTTCCAACCAATCTTCATGTTTTCAGAGCATGAGAAACCTGAAGCAGTCCGACCGTCACCGCATCCCCACACTCAGGGTGAGCTGGGCAGTCCCATGCTACATTCCTCAGCCAGACCTTACAGCTGGCAACAGCCCTGCTTTTGGGGGAATGTCTGGGCTCATGAGGCAGGAGCACATCAGAGACTTCCCAGGCCTTTGCGGGCTGCTCCCCCTTCTCCCCTTGTTCCCTGCTCAGGGACCATCTTATGCACAAAGACTTACAGCAACCCCAAAAAACCCCAAACATGATCTCTGAATGACCTCCTTCTCCCTGTGCTGCCATCTGCTGAAGCAGCAGAGAGGGGACACACGGACACTCTTGCTTCTGCCTCCCCCCTCAGCCCCAGAGGCCTTTCCCCTGCTTTCCCCAGGCTCACAGGGGGCATAGACCCTTGGGCAGTAGCTGGTATTTGGGTAACAGGCCACAGAGCACTGGGGACGCAGAGCCAGGAGCACGTGCTGCTGCTGTCCTGACAGATGGCAGCCACGCATGCTCCAGCAACTCTCCCACAGCCACCAGCAAACACCCCCAGGAACCCCGAGTCCAGATGTGAGGGGTGGCAGATGGGGGAAGAGCTCGGAGGGGAGCAGAGCCTGCCTGCCCACAGCTCTGCCCTCCCTGCCTGCAGCTCTCTGGGCTGGGGGACCCTCCCGTGGTATCACTGCTTTTGCCCCCGCCAGGACTGCAGCTTATTTTGGATGGTGACACGTGCCAGGTGAGGCTTTGCTGCTGTCCTGCTGGAAGGAGCCCTGTCTCCATCCCTGGTGGGAAGCTCTGCAACAGGCTCCTTCACCCCGAAGAGCTCACGTGCCCTGGCTGTGCCACCCTCCTCCCTGCTAACGACAGTGACCCTCTCCCACCTTTCCCCGCAGGAGGATTTTGCTGACGCCTGCCAAGGGATTTGCAGGTATAAAGGGCTCGCTAAGTGCTAACCGTGCCCGGGCGCCGGCTGGCATCCATCTTGGCAGACACCCAGCACCGTCCTGGAGAAACCTCTGCAAAAATCACACCCCGTGGCTGCTGCCCCAGGGCCCCGGGCAGCCCCTTGTCCCAGCCACAGCCCCTCGCCAGGGGCACGGGTCCCACGGGAGGGAGGCAGTGCCTGGGCAGCCAGCGCAGGGGACATCCAAAGAAGGAAAGGAGTCGGACGGATGGAGGAGCCGGCTGAGCTCCCTGGCCGGCCGGCCCATACTGTAAAAGGAGTGGGAACAGGGACTGCACAGCTCCAGCTCCAGCGGTTGGTTTTAAGATGGCTGTGAAGCCAAGAGGAGGAGGAGGAGGAGGAGGAGGACATTAACCCTCCCGGCGCTGCGCTGCAGCCAGGAGCACCTCGGTGAGGATGAATGACAGATTTTCCGAGGCTCCACTTAACAGCAGACGGACCGGGGTCGTCCTGACTCCCACCCAATAAAATGCAGCTGGTGATGCTTTCAGGCCTGGCAGCACTGAGTTGGGAGATACTGCCCTCAGACAGGCTGTGGGAATGAGGAGGAGGAGGAGGAAGAGGCACGCGGCGGATGCCTGCGGGAGGGAGGTGACCCTCCACGGGTGCAGGATGTTCAGCAATGCCTCAAAGACCCCTCGGACACGGACTCCCTGGGAAGGTGCCCTCCCCCTCACACTGCCCCCAGGAAAGCACCCCACCGGGTGCTCAGCAGCACCAGAGGGGAAGGAAAGGGGCACCCATGGGTGCCACCCCTCTGGGCGCCTGCCTGTCAGCATTGCCATCCCTTGCTAGCTGCCCAGCGGGGAGCAGCAGGGCTGAGCAGTTCCTCAGCTTCCCTCCTCTTTTCCCTGTGGACCTGCACGTGAATAGTCACTTTTTTCCTGCTTAATGTTTTCCTTTAAAAACAGCGGGCTTGGCCTTCCCTGTGCTTTTCTGTGGGATTCATCAGAGCTGCAGGAACCCAGTCACAGCAACTGGAGGAGCAAAGGTATCGGGCACTTAACAGCAACTTCCCTTCTCCGAAATGTTTATTGGTCATTGACGTCAAGTAATTATTGAGAATTATTAATTAAGAAAGCATTTAAGAGCGTTGCTTTTGTTGAGGTTTTGTCATTACAATTAGTTTATCGGCCAACAGGAGAAACATCCGCCTTTGCAGTTGCTTGGAGTGCGCAAAGCGCCTATAATTAATTTCCCTTTCCGCAGCAAGTGTTTTGCTTTGACCTACCTTGGGGACTTGCGTTTCTCCAGGTGTGCCAACCACAACAGCTCTGCAAACACCCAGCCAAAGGGACTTCAAGAGGCCATCAGACGGGAACACCATGTCCCCTCTAGCCTGTCAGAGGCACCTACATGTGGATAACAGCTCTTTTCAGGAAAGCATCCTGGCCAGACACCCTGATTCTGGGGAAAAAGCTGCAGGGTTAACGGGGTTGAGTCCTGCAGTCTCTCCAGGGCCACACTGCCACGCTCCCATGCCACCCGCTGCCATGTCTCTGCCTCTTATGGCACCCACCTCCCTGTGCCAGTGCCAGCGTCCTGCCAAGGAGCAGCTCGCTGCGGGTGAGAGCTCAAGCATGCTGTCATCTGCAGCTTCGTGTGATGGGTGATTCGGCACCAGACGATGTCCCTACACCTGCCAGCATCCCTGTGATGCTCTGCCCCGAGGGCTGGGCTCAGGGCGGGCAGAAAACTGATAGGGCAGCACTGGAGATGGCTCTGTGCAGCCACCTGGGGCAGCTGAGACAATTGCTGCCTCCGGGAGCTCCCAGCTCCTCTCCTACCAAACCGCAGTCCACTTGGCTGACCCCCTTTCCACAGGGGCAGCAGTACAAGCCCACTCAGAAGGGGTTGATCCTTCCCAGTTCACCCCATTGCCTGACCAGGAGGGCCACAGCACGGGCAGGTGGCCACGCACCCTGTCTCCTCCCTGAGAAACCGGCCAAAGCCCGCACGGGTGCAGACATTGGAGCACCGGTGCCTTCTCCTTCCCTCGCCCAGGTGACCTGCGCACTGCAGCTATCACACGGCGGGGTGTCCCACCAGCTGCACTTCGAAATAGATTTTCTTTTTATCTCCTTCCCGTCCTGGGGAAGCGGCTGGCTCCCAGGTGCTTGGCACCAAGAGGCACTGCTTTAGCAGCCCAGTGCTTTCCAAGAGTTCCCCCAAGCCCCTCGTACACTGGCAGCACCCACCGCAAGCAGCAGCAGGCTGCTGGAGGGGTGAGCTGGGGCTGGGGAGTGCCTGGAGATCAGCACAGCCCCACCGGTACCAAGCAGGAGAGGGGATGCAAGATTTGTGCTTGGAGTGGTCCAGGGCATGAATTTTGGTGGGTTATTGCTCCCTTATTTCCTGGGTCCTCTGGCCCAAGGGAACGTGACCCCACAGCGGGGCTGCGTCCTTGCCTCTTACAGCCCACTCTCCTCTTGCCACCTACTCTGCTCGGCACAGTCCTTGCACCCTGTCCCCCGCGGGAACTCGAGCCCGGGAGACCCCCACGCTGCACCAGACCGTGCCTTTGAGACGAGCACAGCACCCCAGCGACCAGGGCACAGGGACAAGGTGCCAGCCACCCCGGCGCTCCTGCCTGCCCACTGGCTTGGAGCCCGGCTCCTGGCGAGGGCAGGGCAGGATGGGCAGCGGGACACGGCACGCGCCGGCAGCACCGGCGTAGGGCACGCTGGGCTCCGCACGCACCCAGCGCCTGTGGCGGGAGCTGGAGCGGGCCCCGGCAGGTGTGCTGCAGGTCCTGCCTCACCCGCGCACGCACCCGCACGCCCCGTGCACGCACCCGCACGCCCCGTGCACGCCTGCTCACGCAGACCCGAGGCTAGCAAGCGAGGTGGCTGCTCCAGCACCCAAGCCCTCAGCCCGTCGAGCACCCAGCACTCAGGCCTGGCTGGAGGGGAAGGGGATGGCCGGGGGGGCAGGCTAAGCCCACGGGACGTGGGGCTGCCTCTCGGGAGGGGGGCTCGAGCGCGGCCCTGGGCTGGGATCCCGCCTCAGCCCAGGCACAGCCGGGCAAGCTTCGGGTTGGTCCCTCCACCAGCAATTCCTGCCCGGTCCTGTCTCTGCTGGGGCACCGGCGGCTCTTCCTTCCCTGGGAGAGCCGGGGTGCCGGTGGGTGGGTGAGCCCTGGAGGTGCGTCGAGGAAGCAGGCAGGCTACGGAGCCCGCACCCCCTGAATGGCAGGCAGCACAGTTGTAGCCTGCGAGCAGAGAGCTCCTGCAGCCCTTCCACAGAGCAGGCTGCAGGCGACGGCAGGCCAGGCACCCGCAGCCCTGTGCCCCCAGGCTGATGCTGGTGCAGCCCCTCGCAGCCCCGGTGCATGCACGTGCCCCCGAGCGCGGCACCGGGAGGGGCTGGCAGCCCCCGCTCAGCAAGTGGGTCAGCTATATATATATAAAGGGAGCAGCCCCAGCAGCACCAGTACCAGGCACCTTCCTGCCTTGCATCATTGCCACCCTAAAAACCATGGCCTGGAGACAGGGGCTGGCTCAGCCCAGGCTGTGGCAGCCGTGAAATGCTGCCACGTCGCCAGAGGCACTGCTGAATCTGCTCTTTCGTAGCCATCGCCCCGAGGGCTGCCAGCCCTGCGCCCCGCTTGGCCAGGGCAGCCACCACAGAGGCGGGGGGACCCGGTGGGACCGACGTCCGCCGGACAGACGCTGCCAGGAGGCCATGGCTGCAAGCTGCGTGCGTACTCCTCCACACAGAGCAGGCCCCCAGGAGAGAGATTTCCACTTCCATTCATTGAAACCAGCCACCCCAGCTCCCAAGCACCAAGGCAACAAGCTCAAACCCCCTCATTAAGGCTGGGCAGACACCTCCTGGGCCCGAGGCGTACAGGCATGCCCATTCGGCAGCGTGCACGCACGGGTTTGGCTCGTAGGGTGATGTTGAGCAGCCCCAGCGCACATCACTGGGTAAGGACGTTGTGCTGGAAGGCTGCGCAGCAGGGCAGTTTAGTCCCAGTATCCCCAGTTTGCTGCACCCCAAGGGCAGATGCCTTTCTCAGTGCAACCTGCCCCCCTCAGCTGTACCGTTGCGGTTTGTGGGTCCAGTAAACCTGGAGCTGGAGCCCAGGAGAGGCATGGTTTGGGGTGTTTTGGGCTGCTGCCGCTTTCACAGCCTTGCCAGCACTGCACAGGAGGAGAGGGCTGGTGTTCATCCTGCATCCCTGCAAGCAGCTGGAAAAGCCCCTTGCAGCCTGCAGGTCTCCAGTTTTCTACAGTCGAACATCACCAGCCTCTCACCCAGCCCAGAGGGTTGGTTATTAGGGAAAAACGCTTTAATGAGGCAGCTCGTTAAAGGCAGGAACAGATTAGCCCAGGAACCTGAGGAACTCTGTGACTGCTGAGTTCAAGAATAGGAGAAATAGGCCTTTCCCTGGCAGCGGTAGGAGATGCTGCCTCAAAGCAGTGGGCTGAACCCATGAATCCTCAAAGCCCTTTCAAAGCCCTGCACCCTCCCAGGAGTCTGCGTGAGCTCTGAAGACAGAAGATGCCGGGCAGGGAGGACCATAGCTTGAAACCTATGAAAACACCCACTAAAATACAAGTGGAAAATACTCCATCCCCGACAGTCAAGTTCAGGCACTGCCTCCTCCGCTGATCAAGCAAAATGCCAGCACCAGCATCGACTTCCAGCAGGGATGCTCCAGGGAGAAAGCCTTTGGCACAACACAGCCCCGCTGGACCAGAGTGACGTGGGAGGAGAGGCAAAGGCAAGCAGAGTTCAGAGTTACAGAGAGTCACCAGAGAAAAATTAACCCTGGAAAAAAAATCCTGCTCCATTTCCCACTACAGGGAAAGGTTTGCAGACCATCTCTCTCCACAGCCAAATGAAACGGTGGTGAGCAGTGGAAGCGCGGGGTGAGCGGGGCACCCTGGGAGGTCGGCGTTACCTCCAAGCCACTTGGGCAGCAGGGAGAAGAATCAGGCCTGTGCGACGGCTGTTATGAATGAAGGTGGGAACAGTGCTGCTAAAGATAACTTTGTGAACAGGTACTATTAATAGCAATACTATAGGGCGGTTTTTTTGTGCTTTCTGCAAGGCTCTCTCTGGGATTGGTGAACATTAATGGATTGGGCCCTGCTACAACACCAGGGAAGCAACCATGTGTTTGCATCGCTGGAGCCCAGCAGCAGACCGATGCCCTCAAGGAATAAGGACCAGCAGCAAGCGGCCGACTGAGCCGGCCACCCGCTGCCGCGGCAGACCGGTGCCGGTCGGGCGCTCAGACCGAGGATCCCGCGCGGGAGCTGCTGGCGAGGCTGCCGCCATGCCGGTTTCCATGACGACTTCAGCACTTGGCGCGAGATGGAGATGACGGGATCAGCCAGGAAAGTAACTGAGCGGAGCTGGCGTCCTCCGTCTGCCGCGGCCGGAGGCACAGCCCTGCCAGCCCTGCGCGGCTGGCTGGCACAGGGAGAAGCCCTGGGAGCCTCCAGGCATCTGGGTCCCCCTCACCTTACAGGGCGTGCGCTGGCTGCCAGTTGTCCCCGTGAAACGAAGCCTGCCCATCCCATCGGTCCCTCCCCGACACCTCCACGAAAGCACAGTCCGGGTCCCGGCTCCCAGCACCGGAGCACCGGGCCAGGTTTGTGCCCCTGGCTCTCGCCCTGGCCCTGCACTTTCACTCCTGGTGGGGCTGTGTCCCCGGTGGCACCACCACCGAGCACACACATACCTTCAAGCCCCAGCTTGTGGTGTCGGGGCCAGCCGACACAGCGGGCAGCCTGGCAGGGCAGTACCCAGCTCCCCTCTGCAGCTCAAGGAGATGCTGCAGGCTGGGGCTGAGCTGGCGCCGGGGCCAGCCAAGCCCGGCAGTACCAGCCTGCACCGGGACAGCCCTGATCCTCACCCCCCATGGAGGCTTTCCCTGGTTTCCAGGTAATCTAAGATCAAGCACTGCAGCCAGACGTGCTCAGTGAGATGCCCAGGGACACCACGGAGCAGTGGGGAACCGAACACCTGCAGCATATGACTCCCCAGCTGGCACGGTCCCCCCAGCCCCAAAAGCCACCGGTGCCCAGCTGAGGAGCGTTCCCCAGGTCCCGCATCCCTCGCCAAGCTGCCGCGCGTGGCTGCTGCTTTCCCAGGCTGCTGGCGGGGAGCACGCAGGGCTGGGGCAGTGCGGCGGGTGGCTGGGACCCCCGACACCCCCTCCCGCCCACGCACAGGATCCAGCCGCGCGCCCTTTTATTCCAGCAGTGCAATTAGCCTTGCTGACCCCTGAAATCCTCAGCCTCTCTAAGCAGCCATGCATTAAATCCCGGATCCAAGAGTGGAAATAGACTTCGTAAAAGGCTTATGGCCCTATTTATTACATTTTACGCATGACGGAGTCCGACAGCACGGCAACGGCGCTGCGGTCGGCGCTGGCTCTGCCTCCGCGCCGAGGCAGACTGACAGACGGACAGGCAGGGTCTGGAGCAGGCAGCAGAGCCTCAGCGGGTGTCTCCTCCTGGCCAGGCTTGGGTTGCCAGCTGAGTGCTCCCTTAGATGCAGGCAGGCAGGGATATCGATCTAGATGAAAGCTAATACCGCTGGTGGGGCTGGGTAACCGTATCTGCCGCACATTTGTATTCCTTAGAGCAGGGCGGGAGGGCTGCAGCCATCTGCCGGAGCGGCTCGGGGATCCTGGGGATGCTGCGAGCCCTCCGGCTGGATCTCAACTGCGCTGCCTCCTCCCGTTTCAATGTGCAGCCTTTACCTTCTCTATTTCACCTCCACCTTGCTAGGGCCAAATAACACAGACCTGAGGAGGGCATCACCAAAACAGCAGGGTCCCTCCTTCAGACCCAGGCCGCCTCTGCCCAGCACGGACTGGTGGGGCTGCCACAGGGCAGCGCTGAACCTGCCCGGTCCCTGCCCACGCGACGGGAGCCAAGGGGGCATCGCACTGGGGTTTGCAAGGTTGTGCAAGGGCACCGTGCGAAAGCAGCGTGCATGTGTTCACCAACACCTCCCCAGGGGTCCCACCGTTTAGCCAGGTGGCTCCTGCCCCGGTGGGATGGCAGGGCTGGCAGAAGACCCTGCACAGCAGGGTGAGCACTGGCAGGAGGCTGCACAGCTCCGAGCTGGGCAGAGGGCACGGTGACAGGCAGGGGTGGGCAGCAGGGAGATGTGGAGGCGTGCAAGGAGACAGAGCCGCTGCGCACAGAGGAAGCAACAAAAAAAGCACAGAGATGAAGGCTCAAATAACTGAGGCAGCCTCTGATTTCCCGCAGAAAACACAAGGCAGCTCCTGCACATCTCCATCAGGGCCTGAATCACAAGACAGATCAGGGAGCCCCTGCAGCAGCACTGGGCCAAGGAGCCGGGCTCTTGCTGTCAGTGCTGCAAAGCAGGGCAGAGCAGAGGGGGCACGCAAGGGTGTCCCCTCCACACGCTTACAAATAGCCAGCTGCAGAGACTAAACCAGCATGTGTCCCTGCATACACGAACGGCTGCCCCCCGCTTCCTTGGAAGGGACCCACGGCACCCTCATCACAGGGCAGTCGGAGGTGTCAAGAGACAAAAGCAAGGGCCACCCTGTGCACCTCCAAGAAACTCGGCTCCCATCAATACTTCATGCAACATGCAAGCCTTGCTGATCCCAGGTGGTACAAGAGAGCCCCACCATGCCACGCAGGCAAGCTGGTGAGGCGGTCAGACCACTCGGGCAAACCCATCTCTTGTGCTCGCTCTGAAGGCAACGAGGGGCCTCGTGTGTATGGAGAAGCAGAAGTGGGTCCATGGGATGTGCACGGTGCCCGGATCCTGACGCAGCTGCCCATGAGGGTGGGGAGCGTACGTCCCTGGCAAGGGGAAATGGCACCTGTGGGCCGTCCCTCGTCTTGGCATTTCAAAGGGTCAGTCCCACAGCTTTCACCAAAGGAGCTCAAAGGACTTGGGTGCCTGCGGTGCCCCGTACACCTAAGGGCAGAAGGACCTTCACCCTTGCTCGCCTTTCCACCCAACCCCATGTCGCAGCGGTGACTCTGCTCCAGCAGCCCTGAATGATCACACCGAGGTGCCACAGCCCCATGGGGCCCTTTGGCAGAGCAGGATGCAGAGGTTTCGCCCGTAGCTCAGCTCTGCTTCTGTGCTTTGGAGCACGGTTCCTTCCTCCAAGGGGAGGCGATGGCATGTTAGAAAACAGCATGTTTGGGCGTAGATGGGCTCTGGCCTCAAAAGGCATTGAGACACTTAGAAAAAACTCTGCAGTCCACATCTCTGAAGGTTCCTGCTTCCCTGCTGGTCTGCGCAGCCCAGTCACTGCTGCGAGCTCCCCGCCGCCCCGGGACGGCTGCAAGCCCGCCCCGCTAATGTCAGGGGAATAACCCCCCAGGCCTGATTGAACAAGGTTTAAATTCCCCCCAACACCCATCCACAAAGGTCCCATACCCACCAGGGCACTCACAGGCTAATCCTCCCTCCGGAGTGGCTGCTATATTTAGGTAGCTAAATGAGACAGAGTGGCTCTTTCCAAAAAAGAGTTAGTTTGGGTTACATAAATACAGAGGGAAACTTGAAAGCTGTGTTTCCAGGTCCTTGCACTGCCATAAGTGAGCAGCAGAGACGGGGACAGTCTCCTCCCAATAACCTGCCTTTCATTTATTTTCGACTCAGCTGGAAGTGCAGATAGGTTTCCAGCTCCTCTGGGCAGATGGGCAGCAGGCAAGCGGTGCAAACTGAGACGAGGGAGCCTGGGCATGCAGACCCTCATGGGCAGCCCCTGGTCACCGCAAGGAGGTGGGGGCCCAGGGGCTGCCAATGCACCACATCCCAGATGCACTAACACCAGAACGGAGGAGAGCCATCACTGCAGGAAGGCCAAACAGCACAACCGAAAGTGCGGGCAGGAGTCAAGAGAAGTAAATAAACCGAGCAGCTCCAGCCCTCCCCATCCATGCCTGTCCTAACAGTTCCCCCGCGACATCCCTCCCTGCTCAGCTGCCAACTTCCTCCTGCATCCACTTTCACATCCTAAAGCCTCTGGTCCCATGAGGAGAGGAGACGTGCATGCACGAGCACGTCCCGCACACCTACCGCCGCTCACCCCAAGCCCCGGGGCTGCAGGGCAGGGGCTACCCCTACTCTCCAGCTCAGCTGCTGGCATGAAGCTGTTGGGAAGGGTTGGTTGCTGGTCATCAGCAAAGCAGTGTCCCCACCAGAGCTAGGTGACAACACGCACCATGGGGGTTTCTGGGGACATGTACCGCGTGCTTTCATTTTCAAAATATATATATAAATAGACACACTTATTCCTTCCTAAAAGGACATGGCCACAAGAAAACAAAAAAGACAGCTCAGATACCATCCAACCTTTCAGCCTGAGAAAACCACACAGTCCTCATAGGCTTGAGTTCTTTTACCTGGGAAATGGGTTTTAGCACCCAAAACTGACACACGCCAGTCTGCTGGTGGGGCCTACACAGAGACAGAAACTTCCTTTTTAAGAGAAACATTTGCAATTTTTTCTTTTCATTATTATCACGGTTAGGTTGTGACTATTTATGTGCAAGCTTGCTCGCAAGGAGAAATGATGCTGGTTGGTTTCAGTCTCCAGCTCCAGCTATGCAGAGCTCTGGGGTTTATGCTGTTCAAGGGAAGGCTTGAAAATCCTCCTGTCATTAAAATGCTGGAAGGTGGCTCTGAGCCACACACACCTCACGCAGGCAGGGCTGCACGCCCCAGAGCAGAGGGCGAAAGGAAAGCAGCTAAGCAGCCGCAGTTGAAAGGGAGCCGACAGGAATGCAAAGTTTAATTAGCTCGAAGCCAAGGGCCATGGAAGTTGCAAACATTTGCACTGAGGCCGTGCAAGTCCTGGAAAATCGGCAGAGAGGGACTTGAGCCAGAACAAAGTTCAGCCCCGCCGTGCTGGGTGCCAGGTGAGCAACCTCTGCGTGGCAGGAAAGGGCACCGCCAGCTCGCCTGGCACAAACCACCGCACGGCACCCAGCGTCCTGCCCTGCTCTCCGCCAGCGCTGTCTGCGAGCAGGCAGAGCCCTGATCCTGCCGGCACACAGGCAGAGCCCTGATCCTGCCGGCACACAGGCAGCGGCTCTCCCCCCCGCTCCGAGCCCAGGGAGCGCACGCTCTGCCGGGGCGACGTGCGAGGAGCCAAAGGACCGTGGCCGCCCCAGCCCTGCGCCCACCGGGTCAGCACACGATGCTGACAGAGCGGCTGGCCTCTGCAGGGGAAGAGAAGCCAGAGCCTGCCCCTGCTTTGGCCCTCAAGGGGAGCTGCGCGAGTGCCATGTTTTACGCCTCCAGCTCCTCGCTGTTATCCAAGCACATGTACAACCGTCACCCCGGCCGCGATCAGCGCTGCTCTTTGCTCTAACCCAGCCCAGCTGCTGCGGGGCCGGCTGGAGCTCTGCCCCATCAGTCTCGTGTGCATGCAAAGGGTCGCGGCAGCGTCCCACTGGGATGTTTCCTGAAACACCCCACAGCTACATTTGCACTTCCTTCATAAAAAAAAAAAAAAATGTAACTCGCTCCTACCTCGGCGCTTTGGCTAGAAACAAAGCAAGAAAGGGCTCAGCGAGAAGGCTGCTGAGGCTGGGGGGATGGACCACGCTGCCTGCTGCCGGCAGCAGCTCCCCTCACCCCAGCTCTGTGTGCCGAGGGACAGCTGGGGCTGCTCCGGCCGCGGGTCCCCTCATGGTAGGACAACCAGGTCCCCAGCTGTCACTTGCAGGCAGCGAAACCTGCCGTCCCCCCTCATCCGGGCAGGAGGGAGGAGAAGAAACACGATTAGAGGCAGCTGGGCTTCCTTCCGTCCGCAAGGCACAGCCGGCCGCCCCAGCACGCTGCTCTGGCTGCAGCACAGCCCCAGCTCAGCCCTCCGCCTGCGCCGGGATGCTCTGCCCTCTCCCCTCCATCTCCCCCCGCCACAGGATTTCCTTGCTCTTGATGTACATGAAAATTAGGAAATGAGGGTTCCTCGGGGACTAGGTCGGGAAGGCAGCTTTTGGCGGGGGGAAAGGATGACACCTCCCACAGCCCTCGCCCGCGGCCCCATACGCTGGGATCGAACAGGGTCCTGCAGCCTCGCCAAACGCAGGCCGGGGAAGCAGAAGTGACAGCGGTGGTGAACTTGCTGCAAACTGAAACAGGAACTGAGG
Source organism: Leptodon cayanensis (assembly GCA_027564655.1). Taxonomy (NCBI): domain Eukaryota; kingdom Metazoa; phylum Chordata; class Aves; order Accipitriformes; family Accipitridae; genus Leptodon; species Leptodon cayanensis. The sequence goes on from JANXJC010000044.1 coordinate 9,473,656, forward strand.
AGCCTGACCAGTGGCGCTGGCTCAGCAGAAGGGACTGTTTCGGCCAGCGTGCTCCCTGCCGCTGCAGGCAGCGACCGCAGGGCGCAGAAGCAGTGCAGAGGAAGAATTTAGAAAATGCATCGCAGTAAAGACACACTGCCCTGCGACTGTAGTCGCTGCAAGAGCTCGAGGAACTCGTTTTATCCTCCAGCACCTCAGCACAAAAACATCAATATAAAGCATGTACCGCTCCGTCCCAGGGGAGGGGAGAAGTGTCACATCAGCCCTCCCGGGGCACCGGGGTCTCTCCCGCTTCAGCCCCCATCACACAGGCTCACCCTCACCAAGGGCAGAGGCCTCCTGCCCCCAGCCATGAGGGCAGACGCCTGCCTGTTTGCTGCCTGGGTGGGCAGGGTGCTGCAGGAAGGGTGGCTACGCACAGGCAGATATAAAAAGTTCCTGTCATGCTTCAGCAGGACCCTCATCGTGCTCTCCCAGTGAAGCTCCGGGTAAGGGGGCAGGGGGTGAGGGGGGGGGGGGGGGGGGGCCCACTGGGGAGGCATCCGGCACCCAGTGCCTGGCAGCTTTGCCTCGGGACAGCAGGGATGCAAGATAAGCGAAGTATTTTCCTTAAGCCCCACATTGCTCCCCGGGAGCCAGCAGTGATCAAAGGTTAGTCTGGCTACTGGATGGGGCCATCTCAAAGAGCCCCCAGGGCTGCCACAGTCTCCACACACCCCCACCAGCAGATACCAGACTTGCCACATGGAGAACCCCTCGCTGTGGGGCGAGGGGGGTGGGGGGGGGGGTGCAGCTCTTACAGGGCCAAAGGAGATTTCCGGCTTTTATTTTTCCCTGTCTCAATTCTGAAGTGAAGGGGTTTAATGTAACAATTTGCAGCAGGTCAACCCTGGCTGTTGCATCTGCCTGGGGAGGTGCAGCGAGACAAAGCAGGGTAAGGACGGGGCTGATGAGACTGTGAGTGCTGCCAGATCTGTGCAAAGTCCTACGGCATTTCTTGGAAGCTCCCATTATAAAAATAAATAAATAAATAAATAAATAAATAAAATAAATAAATAATGATTTGTGAGCCAGAGCTCAGGAAAAGTGCTGAAACGCAGAACAGCCGAGCGATAAGGGAAGGGAAACACATTGGCTGGACCATCACCCGGTGCCTACGGTGCGGCTGTCCCTGGCAGTAGGTCACTACCTCACCTGACCACCCGCCCCACTAACTTCAACCTTTAGTCTCTGGCTCAGTACTACAAGCAGAGGCAGCTTAAAACATCCTCTTCCAGGCGCTCGCAAGAGGGTAGTTCACCAGGCAGCAGGCAGGCGGTGAGAACCTGCCTTTCCCAGCATGGCACGCAGGCAGGGGAGCCGGCTGCCCGCTCTCGGGGTGCAGACAAGGGGCTGCCCCAGCACGTGCCCCCCAGGGAGGAGCAGTGCCACATGGCCAGGACCGCGGCCGTCAGCCCAGCGTGGCCGCGCTGGCAGCGGCGGCTCCGGCGTGTACAAAGTTCCCCCTCTGCTAAATCACTTCAGGCTGCCAAGCAGTCACGAGAAATATAAACCCGCGCGGGGTTGCCATGGAGCGGGGCTCGGCCGCGGGAGCCCGAAGCCGATTCCTCCAGCAAACACGTTTGCCGACCCAGGCCCTGCCGGAACCTCGTGTCCCCGGCTCCTCGGTGGCGGCGAGTGAGCACGACGTGCCTGGTCCCAGCGGAGCCTTATCTCTGGGGACAGCCCTTCCCTTCCCCACCAGAGCCAGGGCCCCCTGTGTGCTGGAGAGCCCCACGGGGTGCTGGAGCTCTGGGCGCCCTGCAGGGACGGTGCCCCTCACCATCTCCCCAAGGCCACGGGCAGGCAGAAGCGGCGGCTTCGGTGGCGTTTGCCCCGCAGGCACCAGGCAGCGAAGTCACAGACTGGCCCCGCACAATGCCTCTGCCCCAGCCAAACGGGTGACGTCCCCGAGCTCCCATGGGTGCTGGCACATGCCGGCCAGGGGGAAGCGTGCCCTTGCCAGCACTCTGCCTGCCGGCAGTGCAGACACGGGGCTCCCACGCTCCGCCACGAACTGGCACCCAGCCCCACCGAAGGGGATTTCAGAGCGTGGCGGGCTCCCGCACCTTAGGAGCAGCAGGCAGCAGTAGCAGGCAGCAGTGGCCGGCAACACAGCAAACCGCCTGCCAGGAGCCAGCCTGTGGCGTCCCTGTCTCCAACCCCACGCCGGGGACCATGGGACCCAATCCTCAAAGCCAGGAAGGGGTTTGGGGCAGGAAGGGCATCCCCTGGGCATTTTTCACCGGGCAACCAACAGCACTGAAGTGCCGGAGCAAGTGGAGTTTCTAACTACAAAGAGGCTTTTGACATTGGAAAGGTTAATGTGAGAGAGAGATCCGTCTCCCTCACAAAGCTCCCTTTGCTGGAGGCACTAGGTTGAGACCTTAATTATTCACCTGTTGGAGAGGTGCCTTTCCATTACGGCATGAGACCAGGGCAGGGATGTGCAGGCAGGAGGGAGGAAGCCCACAGCGTGGGGCAGCCCTGCTGCCCTGCCAGGGTGGGGAGCACTGGGGTATCCGGTCAAAAGCAGGGGGTGAAGGCAGGCAGGTGTGTGGGGAGGCTCTCCGAGGGGCCAGATTTCAGGGAGCCCCCCTTCCCCCGTCACTGCTCCCTGCGGTGCTCTCTCCCTGCTCCAAGCAGCAGGCTCAGCAGCACGCCACGCTCGCCATCTCCCGCAGCCACCGCTGCGGCGTGGGCAGCTGCCGGCATCCCCGGCAACCGCCGCCCCCCGCTCTGGAAATGTACCCGTGTGGCCTCTGCTAAGTGCCACCATCAGAAACAGCCACCATGCCACAGCCACCTTGGAGTGCTTTCCTGGGAGAGAGGGGGGGGTCTCCAGCCCCAGCAATGCAGCGGCCCTTCAACCCAAGCTGCAGCAATGCAGCCAGGCTGGAGATAGACTTTGCACAGGCCCTTGGGTTGTCTCGATCATCCAGAGCCCCCCACCCCTGCCCCCGGCAAAATCTTTGAGAGAAAAGCCTCGGAAAAAGCAGAATATCGGTCTGCTCGGTGAGAACTATCAGAAATTAGGGATGCGCCCCCACTTCATTACTGGCAGTAACAATCCACCCTATGGACCACTTCTCCACCAAGGGCTTCACTGTGCCTCCTGCACTCATCAATGGATTAAGCTGTTAGCAGGAGGCTGGGAAGTTAAAGAGAGAATATTGTATTTCAGTTCATGTGATTGTAAGCATTTCTCTGAGAAGCAGCTTGTTTTGGGGTTGGTTTTCCCCCCCATCGCTGCACTTCATTTGGGGTTTTGAAACAAATTGGAGCCGTAAGAGTCAAACTGTTCCTGCCTCTAGCAGGGATGCTGAGAGTCGCCGGCTGCTCCGTGGTGCTCCCAGCAGAGCTGCCTGGCTGGCACTTGGCAGCGCCTGATGCCAGCAGACAAACCAGCTACAACCAGCTTCATACCTCTGAGCAGCAAAGAGTTGCACAAAATGGATTAAGCGGGCCCAGAAATGACACATTTTGAGTCGCAGCAAAACAAAATGACTTTTTTTGTTGTTGAAAAGGGAAAAGGAGTTGGCAGGAGAAAGGCAGATATCAAGTGAAAAACCCTGATTTTCTTTCTGTAGCAATGCAGGTACCACGTGAATCATCGCTGTCCTCGATATGTAAATAGAGGTTAGCAGGCATCCTCAGCACAAGCCCATATAACTAAGGGACTGATGCAAATATCCATGTCAAACCTTCGCCGTGCATCTCCCCAAGAGCCCTCCTGACGATTCCTCCCCTGGCAAGGAAGCGATCACCTGGCACCTGCCCGCGCCCAACTGTGCCTTTCTCGAAACCTACTGCGAAAGCAAGGACTGGGGAGGAGCACGGGGGCGAGAGGAGAGTCAGAGTTCCTCAAGATTTCCACGAAGGAAATGGCTAATATTGATGATCTCATGGCCTCCTGACATTGTAGCCTCTCAGGATAATCTGATCTTGTGCTGGAGCACTGGGGACTTCGTGGAAGCAGCATTTGGGCTTCATTGAGAAGTCAGTAACCCAGTTGTAAGCAGAGGCTCGTACAGTAGTAATGGGGAGAGACGTCAGCAGCCAGCCCCGGACCGCCTCCCGCTCCGAGTTAGAAAGCGGGCATGTGACAGCAGCCAGGGCTGGAGCCTTCCCTGCAGTTTCATCAGAGGTTAAGGTACAAGCACAACACACGCTTACAACTTCAGGCGTTTCTTAAGCAAATGCATGCAAATCATAGCTGGGGGGGGCGCTTTTTCCCCCCCCCTTTTTTTTCTTTACTTTTTACCCCAGCCTTTAACCCTGCTGCGCACGTGGGGACAGGAGGAAACGCAATTATCAAAAACAGGCGCCGGGTGGGAGAGCAAACCCAGGCTGCACACGGCTGCCGAAGGAACCTGCAGCGGGCTGCAACGATCCCTTTGCTACTCTTCATGTTATACACCCCGCAGACATCAGGCTAACGATAACTCTGTGCGTGTACCTACACTGCTCCCTCCAATACAGTGCACGTATGGGAGAGGGAGAGAAAAAGAGGGGACAGGCACAGCAAACTGTATTTTAGGACGTGCCATAAAAACGGTCTTCCTTCATCACAGGCCATTTCACAGTCCCAAATTTTGCAGGGGATGTTCACAACATGGTGGTTTTGCACCAGGGAAGGATGACAATTCGCAGGATTTTTTTTCCCCTTCGCAGTCCCTTTTTGGAATAAGATTCCTGAATTGGCACATCAAATGCTGACCAAAAAGCAAAAAAGAAATGAGCCTTCAGATGCGAGCTGCAATCACACGAGCTTTTCATTTCACGTTAAGCACGCAGAGAACAGGCAGGTTATTGCGGGGAAGCGGAGCCAGGAACTTTCACCTGCCCAGGGAGCAATGGGGCTGGTGGGAGCTGCAGCCTTTCTGCCATACTTCCTAGGGGTGGCATCCCACACAACCAGCCCCCTCTTCTCTAGCAGACGGTTCCCTCAGCAATAATAAATCCGTCCAAATCGGAAAATGCAAACCGCTTACAAAATCTTCTCGGCCCACTTCTCACCCTTCCTGACCCTCCTGCGGGCATCAACCTGTCACCAGCTCTTCGTTAACAACCGAAGCTGCCGCCCCCCCCCGCTCTGCCCCCAGCAAGCCGCCCGGGTCCCAAGCCAAGCCAGAGCGCTCTGGAACTGGTGCATGCGAGGAGAGGTGCTGGGACTACATCGATCTAGCTGGTGGCAAGACCTGCCTGGTTCTGTCTGGCACACGCACCAGGGGCAAATCTGATTTACCAAGTCTTGAGACCTTATTTGTTTTGAACCCAAACAGCGGGATTAGTCCCCGTCCCGTTCCCCCCCACACACGCTCCTGCCGTTTGCAATCCCGGTGCTAAACTGGTGAGAGAGCAAGGGTTGGGAGGAACACGCTAGCTTCACAATCGAAGCTATTTTGTAATCCGTGGTTATGAAAGTGAAGGGCTGGAGGGATGACATATAACTACAGAAAACTCTTCCCACTTGCACCAGCCTCATCAATCCGACTGCGAAATGCCCGGTTGTGCTCCGGATCAGTCACGGCTCTTGCTACTGCCCGGCTTATTGTATAGCGCCTCTCTTCCACCCCCCAAAATGGAAAAGCATGCGAGCCCTATAGCCAGCACGGCTCGCTCTCGTGATCGGGCGGGAGCTGCCAAGGAGCCTTAATCTGATTTTAATACCCAGCCCCGTCCAAAAGGGAGCCCATCCAGATTTTGGAGCCGCTGACTCGCAGCACCGAGACCCCTCTCCCTGCCAACCCCCCCCTCCCCAAACCTCCATCCCCCAAGATCCCAGCCGGTATGCGTGTAACTGACGCTCGGCATGACTCATC
>JANXJC010000044.1:9486205-9506645 GCA_027564655.1 Leptodon cayanensis
CTCCACCCCCCCCCCCACTAGCTCTCTTCTGAGTCGCCTCCCCACGGGTGACTGGCTCTCACTATCCCCAACTACTGCACCCCCGGCCCTGAAACCCCTCCGTAGGCACCCCCTCCTGCTCCCCTTGCCAGCCGGGCGAGCGGAGCTACCCACAGCACTTTTGGGGAGCGGCGGGGACAGGGCTCTGGGCTCGGTGGGGCTGGAGGCCGGGGCGCCAGGGCAGCAGCCGCTGGTGCATCTCCTGGCCCTGCGCAGACACCGCTCTGCTGTTCCTCAGCACCCCGGCATCGTGTCCCTGGGCAGGAGACGCTTCAGATCCAGCCAGCGCTATAAATAAAACCACGTTCTTTTATCCCACCAAATAGGTTCTCATTGATTTTACCTATTCCTCCTCCTCCCTCCTGCATCCCTTTGATATGTGAAGTCAGCTGCAGAGGAGCTCAGGGAGCCGCCAGCCTGGCAGGGAAAATGCCACCCCTTCTAGGCCCTCTCCCCCGGAGACAGCCGCTGTCCCCTGGTTTTTGCTCTCTGAATAGGCAGCACCACTGGAGGAGAAGAAACAAAGCTCCCCGGTGGAAGTTTGCTGGCTAATTATTTATTAATCTCCTCCTGACAGTGCAATCGCCGGCAGTGAGGCAGCCCCCAAGCCCCCTGCCATGGGGAGGAGGAGGAGGAGGATGGAGAGCTCTGCTGGCGAGGCCTTCTTGCCGTGGCCAAGGAGCTCGGGATGAGCCGACACATCGCTTCCTTCTCCGGCTGCTTCGGTTATGGTTGTACCAGTGGTTGGAGATAAGGGGGTCCCATCTCCGAGTCCCTGGGTCCCAGTCCCGGGAAATGCCGAGGGCTGGTTGCAGGGTGGTCCCTGGTCCCTTGCGGGTGGTGCCAGCTGGGGGGCTCAGCCCCCCCCCAACCAGGCAGTTCGTGAATGCCTGCTTGCTGCAAGCAGTTATTCTGCACACAGGAGCTCCCCATGCAGGGATGGCTAGCAACAGAAATAATGCAGCAAAATCACAGCTCACACAGCCTTCCTGGCACTTGAAAGCATCTTGAGAGCTCAAAAAGCTGCGAGATGCTCTCATTCCCATCTTTTCCCTGCTATCCTTGCTGCTCACTGCCTCTGCTTTGGGCCCCCCTTCCCGGGGGGGGAGCGCAGCACTTTCCCAGGCATAGCGGTCCCAAGTTGCGGCCGGCGAATCCTGCCCGCGCCATGCAGCGGGAGGCAGGCAGGCCGCGTGCTGCCCGCCGGAGCGGGGCTGCGGGTGACTCATCGCCATGCAGCATGCAATTACCAAGGCGAGTGCAGGCCCCTGCTGTTTTGCACAGGTATCTGTGTCAGCCAGGGCTATTTCCAGCTCTCTCCGCACTCCCGGCTCCTTTGAGAGGTAAGGAATACAGCCGCCTAGCTACTCTGCTTGCCACGGGGACGGGCACGATATTCCCATCAGCAAAGAGCCAGGGGGTTGGATGTTGCATCCAAACACCCGAATTGCACAACTGGGGGAGGAGGGAGTGGTGTGCAACTGCCCACGCATTTTATGTATTTAAGGGTGCACACGCAGACATAGACGGAATGGAGGCACAGAGAGATGCAACGAGGCTGCACAGCACCCATTGCCACCGACTAAGCGCCAGGCGAGGAGAATTTAGAGCTGTTATTATTAGCCATGCTGGTAGCGCTAGAAAGGAAGCAGCAGGGATGGGATAAAGCAGAGTTTGGGAAATGCTCTGGCCTGGAAAGGCGGGGGAGGGACCAGGATAAAAGGAGCAAAGCAATGTGCAGCAGCGCCTTCTCCCTTCCTTGCCGGAGCAGATAACTGCAAGCTCCGTGGGGCAGCGTCTCTGTCTCCCAATCTGTACACTGAGTGTGGGCCATCCCCCATCAAGCTGTTAAGCCAAACCACGCTCAGCGAGTGCCATTTTTTGATTCCCAGAATGTTTGCTCATTACTTTTCCCTCCGGTCACTGTGAGCAGGAAGCGGGGGAAAGCTCAGGTGCTGAGCACTTCTTGGACAAGCTCCGAACAAGGGCTACAGCCCTCCAGCCACAGGCCTCGTTTGCTACAGGGGTTTTGCAACTGGAGTTGTCACAACAGGGCAGCAGCTGCAGCCCAGTCCCTATGGCCATAAGTGGAGGCAGCTATATCATTGCACCAGTGCTCTGTGCAGCAAAACGCATCTGCACTGGGATCAAGGGGGTGCCCCCTCCTGGGAAGCCTGAGCAGGCTGAGTCTTCCCCGGTGAAGCTAGCCTGGCCTTCCACAGCCTTCAGCAGTTTTCCTGGGGCACTGGAAGTTTGCTCAGCTTCACCTGGAGGCTGCGATATGGAGGAAGCCTCCGTACGTGATATAGATGTGCCTGGGATGGGCCACTCTGTGCCTGTGCAGCGTGGTGAAGCGATGGATATATGACATCACCAAAGCCCCAGGGACCTCGTACGACACTTGTCAGGGTACATCGTATGTCCTGTATAACTACCCTGAAGATGAACGGTGTTCATCACCCAGCTGGGCTTGGGAAGATGGGTCTGTTGGAGGCAGGCTGGGGGGATAATGGCCGAAGGAGGGATGGATACAGAGCCAGGACCTGTGAAGGGGCTGGGAAGGCTCCGTGCCTCAACCTCCCACCTTTGCCTGACACATGCCCACCAAAGCCTGGCCTGGGGAGAGCATGAGGCTGCAGTCAGACCTCTCACAAGCTGTGGGCTGTGCCCTCTGCGGACAAGCCACCAGGCTGCAAGCGGCACCGAGCTGCTTTGTCCTTCCCGCACCTCCCAGCAGAGCCCTCAACATGGGAGTACTGCTACAGTTTTTTGCCGGAAAAATCACATTAATCATCCTCAGCGCCGCCTCCCCGACCTTTGTCACAGTTTGGTGCCCCACTGCCAGCTTTGTTTTAAAAGCATTATTTATTTTTAATAAAAGCTGATCCAAACAGCGACATTGTTAGGATGATAAAAATAAAAATGCAGTGGTTGTCACAACTGTCATCATCCCCAGGAATGGGGGACTGGCAGCGCCCGGCTGTGCTCCCCTCCAGCCTGTGTTGCTGCACAGGCAGAGAAGGAAACACCTGGCAGCGCGTGCCTGCGGGCAGCCTTTGTGCCAGGAAAAGCAGCGCTTGCTTTTTTTTTAATACACGGGTGCAATTCTTATGCATACTTGTTATTTTCTAAATGTCTAGTAATTTTAATTTCATTTATTGCATGAATAAATGAGCAAATATGACGTAAACAAATGTTGGAAAGTAAATTAGGTTTTTAAGCCCCTTCATTGAAAGAACTATGTGTTATTAAAATATCTATGTTGCAATGTGCTGATAGCACATTAGCAACAGTAATAAGAAATGCTGTTTATCCATATGGAACTAGATTTTCAAAGCGTGGGTCTGGCAGCATGCGTCGAGTCGGTGCATGGCCGAGACCATAAACCACGGCAACCAGCGGCATCTCCATTTGCCCAGGGAGCCGTGGTGGGTCACGGGGCAGCGTTCCATGTCCCAGGCCGGTGGCCAAGCTGAGATCTTGCAAGCAGGAAGCGTGCAGGAAACCACCAGGAAGCGAGCAGGAAGCGCACCTCACTCGCTTCCTGAGCATCTCTTCTCCTTCCAGCACTCTTCCTTCTGGGAGACAGGAATTAAGCTTTACCGGAGGCCCCAGGGAGAGCCCATCCCGGCTCCTGCACTCCCCTGCCACTGCGGGTCTGCCTGCTCTGGCTGGCTCTGCTGGTTTCTCCTGTGGGGCCGTGGCTTTCGGCAGGGCTGGGCAGGGGCAGGGTGCCGCACCAGGGCTCCTCTCAAGCTCAGTTTCTCCCCAGGTTTTTCCAAACCGGCTTTATTTGCAGGCACGAGCCTGTGAGCGGCTGCATTTGTATGCTGCCTGGCCAGAGCAGAGTGCAGCCATGGCTGGGACAAAACAAAACCAGCATTCACGGGCAGTCATTTAAATTCCCAGCAGCTGTTCCCTCCCAGCACACTCATGTCGGCCCTCCTTTGGTGTCCACGGGCACTTTTGGGGGCTTTTTCCCAGAGTGGTAGGGGAGTGGGTCTTCCAGCAAGTTCACCTGCAACCAGCATCCCGCCTCCCACCTCCTAAATATAAGTGGCCAGCCCTGGGTGGAGAGTAGCTGGGGGCTGCTCCTCGCTCGGGGGTCTGCACCCACCGGGGCTTCAGCCCCTCCGCGGTGCCTCCTCCCCACCCGGGTGCAGCGGGTCGTGCAGGGCTGGGTGCTCACCCCGCAGCAGGAGCCCCGCGTGCTCACCAGCACCCCCAGCCCCTGAGCTGGTGACGGGTGCCCCACGGCTGCCTCCCTGGCCCCGGTTCATTCCCATTTCCTTGTGATGGTGCCTCACCCCCTGAGGCTGAGCCACGCTGTGGGGGCGGCCGCCCAGTCCCCCCTCCAGCACTGCTCCAGTGGGAGAACTGGGCCCCTGTGCCGAAGGACGCCCAGCTCCCCGCGGCAGGGGTGCAGACAGGTGTGCGCTCCCGGGACACCGCGTAAACCCCGTGAGACGGGGCTTTGGGCCAGGAGTAGCCACGGGACCCCAAGCAGCAGCTGAGCGGTGCCTTTTGGCCCCTCGTGCGCTCACATGAGAGAAATTGCTCATGCGTGTTTTGGTCTGGTTGGGTTTAACCCCAGCCCTGCTTTCCCGCCCGGGCTGCCGGCACAAGGGCCCGGCAAGGAGCAGGCAGCGGCACGCCGGGCATCGGCAGCAGGAGCGAGCATGCTGCGGTTTTCCAGCCGGAGACAGGCAGCTGCTGCGAAGAGCTGGTGGTGAAACGCTGCCTGCAATCCCATTATGGCTGCGAGCGCAAATGAGTTTAGTGGCCTCAATTTAATTCCCATTTGTACATGGTGAAAAAAAAAGAAAAAAGAGGAAGAAGAGCGAAATCATGGATCGGCATGGATTGGCTGGGATGGGGATGCACAAGCTGCAGCCACGTGGGAGGCACGAGCTGCCAGGGATGTGCCCAGCCCCGGGCAGAGGATGCCGCGCTGGCAGCACGGATGGGTGCCGCAGGGGGAGGAGAAGGACACATCACTCCCACTGGATGTGTCCAGCACGCCCGAGCCCAGACTGGGAAAGCCGCTGCAGTTTCATGTACCTGGAGCCCATCAGCAATGGAGTACACCAGGCACAGGGCTCCCCCATCCCGGCTGGAGAGCCATATCAACGGCAAGCGCGTGGGCTGCCGTGGGCCAAGCCGAGCCCCACGGGGTGGGTGCCTGTGTCTCTCTCCTCTCCTCACCCCCAGGATGTGCGTGGGACTGGAACAGACCCGGTCACGGGAAGGCTGGAGGAGGGAAGACGCTACTTAAAGCCCCGAGGAGCTGGGGCTCCAATTTCAAAAAATAAAGTGAGGATTTTCATCTGTATTTGCTAAGCGAGTTAATGACTTTATTTCTGATTTGATGCTCTTGCTCTGATGACTCAGGCACAAAGAGGGAGACCAGATAAGAGCAAAGAGGCCCGGCCAGAGGGATGCTGGTGGCTGCTCAGTGCCCGGCGTCCCCCAGCCTGGATCCCTTCCAGGGGATTCCAGAAATGCTATTGGCACCGGGAGCGGGACCATGGGCATGGGGAGGGCAGCAGCTTGGGGAGGTGAAAGCAGAAGCAGTCATCCCTGATAAGAGATGGGCTCTGCCCTGTTATGGCTATGGCAATTGCACTAACAAGAGCGTTAGGTATTTTGTACTTGGTATGACCTGCCCGGATCGCGCTGTACCACCCCGGCCCTCTGACCTCATCCTCTTCTGGGAGGAATAAACGTCTGATGTGGAGGAGAGCAGGCCTTCTCCTTCCCCTGACACCTCCAGCTGGAACCTGGCTGCCAGTCCCTTGCCCCTGGGCCATCGCAGAGGCCTGGCAGGCAGCAGGGAATGCCCCCGGACTGGGGGAGTTAATCAGTCCCAGAGCAACCCAGCCCCTCCTGCCTGCATTTCTCCATCACGAGAAACAAACAGATGTGTTTAGCCTGAATTAGCTGTTTTAGATTGGGAGGGCAATCCCAATCTCACTGCATCCAGTTCCCCCCCCCCAGCCTAAACAAGAAGCTGGGCAAAACGCACATTTTCTTGGGTGAGGAGGATTCTCCTCTCCTTCATCCCTTGCTTCCAAGTTCATTGAGCCCCACAGAGACGCGAGCAGAGCTCTTTGCAGCTGGAGGGCTAACATCTCAGCTCTTCCAAATAAATAGAAAATGACCCAGTTTATTTTTCTCTTTTCCTAAAGTCCAAGCACCCAAAAAATGAGACAGTAAGTGGAAGCCACAAATAGATTTCATGTATTCTGACAGAGCCAGGAGATGAAAGCAGGGGAAACGGCTCCTTCCTCCCCTGCTCAGATCCCGGTACAGCAGCAGCACATCCTCCCCAGGGTTAGCTTCCCCGGGTCAAAGAGGCAGGAGAGGCTTTGGGGCTGACCCCAGCTCGAGTCCCACGTTGCCTACCAACTGCTCAGGAAAGCTGCCATCCCCTGTCCAGCCCCAAGGGCTCCAGTGCTCTTTGCACCCGAGGGTGGGGAGTTTTGGACCAGACAAGGTCCCAGGCTGGTGCAGGCAGGATGCTGGCTTGCTGGCCTGTTGCTCCGAGGAACATCTCACTGCTGCGGTTCAGCTTCACAGCCCCAGGCTCGGCTGGCACCGTGGCTTGCTGCGCCTCCGCTTCCACCCGGGAATGGCTCGACATGCAGGAACCCCTCTTTCCCTAGGTTTTTTTTCCTCGCTCATACAGTCCCCACAGCCCTCAGGGACCAGGGTCTTCTGAGGCAGGGTGGGAGCCTCCCCAGGGCTGCTCCCATCGGCCTTGCTCCAAGTATTAAGGTGAGCGGCAGAACGTGCTCAGCCTTCAACTATTCCTATCACGTCCCATCTGGAGACAGAAATCTGCCTGCTGGGTTTACAATTAAAATTGAAATTATTTGATTACAGGCCTTCATTAGTAAAAACAAACACCAGGCAACCTTCCTCCCTCTCCTTCCCCCATCCCCGCCCAGCCGTTCCTCCCCGGGGCTGTTTTAGGTAAATCCCAGCCAGGATGTGGGCTGGGCACACAAAGGGGGTTCGTGTCTGCCGCTTGTAGCTATAGTTAGGTGCAGCCCAAAGGAGACAAATTTTAGACCCACAAATCACCTCCTTCAGGTAGAGATGCAGCAACAATCTTGGATTGACGGCTTGGTGGACTGCTGTCCTACAGTGGGTGTAGCAATGGCTTTAGCAGCAGCAGCAGGACGTTTCCCAACACTGCACAGCCTGCTGAATGCTTGCAGACCTTACTGGGGGGCTCCCACAGCCCTTGTGGCTTCTGATTTACACTTTGACTCCATGCCCTTTGTTCTGTGAGTCTTTGCAATGGGGTCATTTGCACCTTCACGCCAACCTGGACTTGCCATTGCCAGGTCTGTTTTTCTTCCCTGCAGCTGGCTAATCCCACAGGGAAAGTGGGGAGCGCAGGAAAGGGCTGTACCGGCACGGAGCAGGCTGCCCGTGGTGTATGCAGATGCTTGAATCCCCAAAGCTGCAGCAATTCTGGGGGAAGTAATTCAATTAACACTCGGGGGCGTTGGGAACAGGCTGTGCAGGCTGGGAAAGGAGGAATGCTAATGAAGGAGGGCTTGGGAATGCTGCTGGGTTAGAGTGCAGATCGCCCGGCTGCTCCCAGTACCTGCTTTTCTCTAGCCGATGGGATGGCTCTGGGCAGTGGGGAGGTGAGGTGGGAACTAGGCCTCTGGTGCCTGATGCAAGAAGAGGCCATGAAACAGCTCTTGACACTCAATTGGTGGCCCATTTGAAAGGGCCTGTGGCAGAAGAGGTGTGTGCTATCCCCGCTGTGTGGCATGCCAGCGGGCACCCCCGCCAGAGTCCCATGCCTGCAGAAGGCAGGCTGACCCCCTGCCCCGTCCCTGCCTGCGGGCAGGGGCACTTCCCTTCGGTGCTCACCTGAGCTTCTCCATCCCTGCCTCCCACCTGCACTGTTTGCCTTTGCTCCAGCAAAAAGCTGCCTTTGGGATCTCCCCGGCGCCACAGCACCTGCACTAGCTGGGGCCGTGCCTCCGGTGAGCAGCCAGCGGAGCTGGGAGCGGGCCGAGGAGACTGAGCCGTGGTGCCTGCAGACCACAGGGCCAGGCTGTCTGGGACTCAACAGCCCCTTTAGCCCCCCCTGTATAAGGAGGGAAACCTGGTCCCAGAGCTGCGGGGCGAGGGGGCTGCAGCCGCAAGGCTCGGGCTGGGGAGGAAACCCCTCGCTCAGGAGCAGGACCAGCCACGGCAGCTCCAGCTGCGGCAGGGGACGGTGGCAGTGCCTGGTGGCACACAAGAATCGCACACACAGCTTCTCCCTGCGGCGGTGAGCCCATCTGGGCAGGGGAGGCCATCTGCTCACCCACAGGGAGGGGAGCAGAGCTGGGGGTCCAGAGCCCCTGTGTCTAAACCGGCTCTAGGCAGTGCTGCCTTTGCAACCGGGCAGGCACCAGCACCCCAAAGATGAACAAAGGGTTGTATTTGGGATGCCTTTGCAGTCTCATGTACCTTTGCGAAGCCTTTGCAGTCTCAAGTACTTTTGCAACAACGAGGTGCAGCCACCCTGAGAACGCAGGCACGGGGTCGTGGGAGGAGACCTGCGGCCACGGGTGTCTGTCCCCTTTGCCAGGCTGGGCAGTGGGAAAGGCGGCTGTCACAGGACCAGCGGGAAGGCAGAAGGGTGCTCTGCACCTCCTCTGTGCCACGCTCGCTCCTTAACTCCTGTGGCCTCTGGAAAGCCCCGCAGAGCTCTCCTGCCAGCGGAGTGACCGTGGGGACAGGATGAGCCTGTAAGGATCTGCCTTTTGCTGCCAGGCAGATGAAGCCCCTCATGCCGCAGGGCTGAGGAAGCCCCAAGGGAAAGGGTGCATCACCCCAGGACCACGGGCTCAGGGTCTGCCTGCCTGGGGACCCCCTGGGACATGGCGAGGCAGGGGCGCATGGTGCAGGGGCTGGCATGCTGGCCGAGCTATTCGCGGTGGGTAGTGTTGCCCGGCCGCTCCAGCTGACTCATGTCACATCAGGGCCAGACTGGCTTCCCAGCAGCGCGAAGCCTCCCCCTGACTGGTGCCACTGGGCTGAGCTGTGGCCAGGGCAGGTGGGGGGGGGGGGCACAGGTTATAAGGTTACGTTGAAGAAAGAGCAGCTCCCGGTGGGATGCTCCCCTCCCCAGCTGCGTGCCATCTGCCTGCCCAGCCTCAGCTCGGCGCCTGAGAATGCTCCAGCTCCATCCCCCGTGCAGAGGTCTGGATGTGGCCCAGGGATGGCAGGGTCCGGCTGCAGGGACATGCTCCAACAGTGGGGCTGAGCCATAGTGGGGGGGGGGGGGGGGGCAGCAGGGTTAGTCCCCTCCACCTGGGCAAGTGTCACCAAGTCGGTGGCACTAACAGCATTGTTGTCCTACCCAGGCTTGCCTTGTGGGCCAAATCTTTAACCAGATCAAGGGTTTAACTTTATCAGTGTCTGGAAAAATGTGGCACCATTTTCCTGGGGCAAAGTATCTTGATCCCTGCAGAAATCCCAGATGTGGCTCCTTTTCCTGGGCTGCAGCTCCCTGGTGCTTGTGTCTGGCCCTTCAGCACGGGGACCCATGGGACTGTCTGGGGCAGGGAGCACCCCATGCCCCATGCATGGCCTGGGCTCCCAGCTGGCCCCATCTTCCCTCCAAAATCACGGTTTGCACAGACCCAGGTGCACCGGCACGGTGCCAGCTTCGAGGAGCTGGCACTTTCCCTTGCAGGGTGT
The DNA here is from genome assembly GCA_027564655.1 of Leptodon cayanensis. Classification (NCBI taxonomy): domain Eukaryota; kingdom Metazoa; phylum Chordata; class Aves; order Accipitriformes; family Accipitridae; genus Leptodon; species Leptodon cayanensis. The sequence continues at coordinate 9,495,962 of JANXJC010000044.1, forward strand.
ACCTGGGCACAGACTGTCCTCACGGCGGGCAGCATGGGAGGAAAGCCACTGCGGGAGCAGAGACTTCAGTGTCCCCTTGAAGGGAGCCCCACTGCTGGCACCACAGTCTCCCTGCCAGTCCTGCCGGCTCCCCAGCCCTGGAAAGCCTTCCACAACCCCTGCCCAGAGCAGGATGATTGATTATCGTTATTAAGGCTGGAGAACAGTTTCTGTCCACATCCAGGAGGTTCAGGAGCAATTAGTCACCCACTGGCGAGGGGGGGCCAGGCTGCCCCTCTGTCTCTGCAGGGGTGGGAGCCCTCCGTCACCCGAGCGAGGGTCCAAGGCAGCTCCTGGCACTCCTGGCACAGCCGGAGAGAGCCCTATCTCCTTGAGGGCTGTATCTGATGGGCACACTCCCTGCCAGCCCTTTCTGGTAAAGGGCAGGGCTTTGACAGTGGTGCAGCACCAGGGCAGGGCTTGGACCTGAGCTGACTCCTGCACCCCCAGGCCATCTGATGGGGGGGGAAGGGAGAGGGTCTGCAGCCCCCAGCTCCATGGGAGAGGTTTACCCCCATCCAGGGTGATGCAGGACCTTGTGCTTTTACATGGGGTGGGCACAACGGAGGGGCTGAGGAGGGGAGGGGTGCTCGTCCCCAGGATGGCGGGTGCCACCTGGCAGCCCCCGGCACAGTGGTCCTGTGGGGCCACACCAGGCACAGCTCCAGCCAGGGGCTCATCTGGCAGCACCGTGACAGCAGGGACATCGGCAGCAGACGGCTGCCGGCTGGAAAGGCGGGGGGGCATAATGATGGCCCATCTCAGCAAAGGTAGCAGAGCATGAAAGCAATTTCACACTTTATTAGACAATTCAGGTGCTGGCTGCGCAAGCCTGGAGCGAGCACTGCTGCTCACACCTCCACTCCTGTCTCGCAGCCCCAGGGCCACTCTCCGTGGGGCTCAGCCCTCCCTCAGCCCACGCAGCACCATGCTGATCACGGCCGGCAGCGTGGCGAGCAGAACCAGCGTGGGCTGCAGGGGGCCAGGGGGCCGAGGCTGCAGGCTGCTTCTTGTGGGCCACCCTGCTCCCACACACGGGCAGGCGCCTGGGAACAGTGCAGCCGGCAGGCTGGCTCTGCTCGGAGCCAGCTCAGCCTGGCGGTGGTGGCGAACTCAAGCACCACGCCTGCAAGCACAGCTCCGCTGGGGCTGGCTGTGCCCTTCAGCCCAGGGCAGCCACCCTGCTCCTGCTGGGTTCCTCTGCTCCCCTCCTTCCCTGCCCGCTGCGGCCCTGCTGCACCCCTACTCCCCTCCTGGCACCCCCCGGTGAGAGGACGGGCCTGGGTTTGGGAGCCTGGACTTGGGGCTTCCCTGGCAGCTGCTTTCCTGTCGCGCCTCCCTGCCGCCTGGGTGTCCCAGCAGAGCCAGCGGGCACATCGACACCTGGGCACGCAGCCATCCTCCCCGCGATCCAGGTGTCTCCATCTGGAGATGCGCTTTGCGGCTCCCCACCCTGTCCGCAGCCACTGCCGCGTCCCCAGGGACCGGCACGCCCTGCAAACAGGGGAGAGCGGGGTCTGAGCTGCCACCATCCTGCCCTCCGGCGTGTGGCCGGGCTGGCGCCCTGCACTCTGGGGACACGGCCGTGCGCTGTCACACCCCACGGGTGGACGCTATCCAAATGCCTGCACGTCCAGGATATGAATCAGCCTGGACAGGAGTGCAGCAGCCGCTCCTGGACAACCCGAGCTGCCCGGCAGGCTGCTCCTTGCTCCGGCAGCCAGGCTGTGCTGGTGCCAAACTTCTTGCAGGTCAGCGGGTAGGTTGCAGTCAGCAGCGCCTGCCTGGCTCCACTGCCACCTTGCCTATCAGCCCCGGGCATGGCAAGAGCCCGGCTTGGCATGCACTGCCCTCCCCTTTGCATGGCTCTGCTCCCACAGTGCCAAGACACGGCACAGCGGCGCCCGGCCGGGGTGATGCCTAACCTTGACCTGACCTCCTGGCGAGGAGCCATCGCTGACTGGCTGTCCCCCCATGCCCCCAGCCACGAGCATGTTCCACCAGTCCAGCCAGAGCATTCCTCCTGGGAGAACCTGTCCTTGCCAGGCTATTTAAAGGCACACTTGTGCCCTTTGTTCCCCCTCATGTTTAGGCTGGAAGAGCCCCGTACCCTCCAGTGAATCCAAGGGGGCACTTCCAGGCTCAGGGCAGCAGCAGGTGCAATGAGTTTGGGTGAAATCATGGGAGAAGTGAGGGATGTCAGTGCCCCATGTCCTGCAGCCAAGTACTAGGCCATGTCCTGAGGACAGACCCCATGGGGAAGGTCCCACGGCCATCGAGGTTGGCAGCAGGACTGGTGGGTACTGCAGAACCCAGCTCAGCCCTTCGGGTCCAAAGACTGGAGGAGCTGCACCAGCTGATTTCCCTCTTCCTAGCAGGGACACCCACAGCACGCTCCAGCCGCCGCGAGGACCTCGGGGTAGGCAGGGCACCAGTGCCACTGCTGCTGGGCAGGGTGCTGGTGCTGGCTGCCTCAGCACCATTCAAAGGACCCTCGGCTGCACCCAGCCTGGAGCACAACCGCGTTATCTGGCAGGGGGCAGGCAGCCAGTGCCTGATACAAGCAGCGAGTCCCTGGTGTGCCGCCACCTCCCGCAGAGCACTGGTGTGTGGCTCATGTACATCTGCTGGTGGGATGTGCGCGGGCTCTTTCACCTTGTCCTTCATGCCTGTCAGCCCTAGCAAGCGCTGGTAGTCGGACATCTGATGGGTAGAGCGGAGGAGACCCAGGGGAGGCAGCAGGGGTCTAGGACACCTCGCAACAGCCTGCACCCTCGTGCCATCTGCAGGCAGGGCAAAGAGCTTCTGGCCAGCACTGACACACAGGCAGCACCGGCGGTGGCTGGAGGGAGGGAAAGGGGAGCTGTTGTTTCAGAGCACATGAAAGCCAGAGTCCTGATGAGTGGGACAGAGAAAGCCCAACCAGTTTTATAAGCCGCCTATCAAGTCCTGCCCGCCACACGTCTTCCAGCAGGCAGATCAGGGCACAGACAGCAACAATTTCTCAGCGCTCCTTGTCCCGCTGTCACCTTTCACCCTCCAAAGGGTCCCGGGCACCTGCGGGCTACAGAGCAGGACCTGCTCAAGCCGCTGACTCCTGCCGTTGCCTGTACTGGCGCAGGGCTGATTGCATCTGCGCCCCACTGAGCTCGCAGGAAGGCAACTCGGGAGGGAAATCCGACCTGATGTGATTTGATTAGGAACGGAAAAATCCAGAGGAGCCATCAGCAGCGAGCTGGAGGTGTAAGCCCTGCTGCTGCAGGGCTGGGGCTGGGCAGGGGAGCCTCAGAAACACAGCCCCTGCGCAGCGGCCCTCGTCCCCGCAGCCTGCCCACTTTCCCATCCTGAGGAGCCCATCGGCCTTTCCCCAGGCTGGGAGCATCCCCAGGCTATGTCTCCATCTCCGGTTCTGCCGTCCCCTCCCAGGTTTCATGTGAGTGAGCATTTGCTCGGGGCTTTCGATGGCACTTGGGCGGAGGTAGCAAACCCCCAGCCTCCCCACAGATAAAGTCCCAGGACCCTGCAGGTACAAAAGAGGGTGAGCCCCACAGGCAGCTCTGCCCCAAACCAGGCACTTGGACCCACGTGTGGGGTGCACAGCGAAAGCACAGCAGCATCTGGGGCCTGTCCCCACCTGCCTGGCACCCACCTCATCCCTCCCCACATGGTGCAAGCTTCAGTGAGGACATGCCACCTCTGCCCCCCCTGCCCAGTCCGCAGCCACAGCCGCAGGGCAGCACTGCGGGAACCCACACCCAGCCACCGTGCCACCAAAGTGCGTCCTGTGGGGAGCCTGTGGGTGGCCAAGCCTGCTGCCTCCCTGCCGGGCAGGGCGCAGGAGCCAGCATGCCAGCGCTCGCCAGTGGGCCCATTGCACCTTTGATGTGGGAAGCGGCAGGTGCCCAGGGCAGCCGGGCCGACGCCAGGCTGCTGCACCGGCGGGTGCCTCTGCGCTCCGCTGCCGGCGGTGGGTGAAGGGTGGGCAGCGTGGCACCGTGGGCTGAGCTCTCCCATGGAGGGAGCACGGTGCCAGTCCCTGAGGGCTGCAGCCGGGAGCTCCCGAATTCCCCTCTGACACCATGTCAGCACTGCCGTGGGCACGGCTCCCTGCCCTGAGCCCCATCAGCATCACGTAACAGCACAGCATCAGAGCAAGCCATGGGGAAACTGAGGCACAGAGCTGCGACGTCTCTGTCCCCAGACCGAGCCTTAGGCCAGGGACCAACCCACACAGGTTGGTTCTTCCCAAAACCTCTTCCAGGGGCCCCGTGCTTCTAGAGACCACGCCCGTGCCAAACCGCTGGAGATTTGCGTGGGTCGGCGAGGGGGACGGGGTGTCCCGAGGGCCCCAGGAGCCGTGCCCTCCACCCCCAGCCCCGAGCAGCACCGGCCGGGAGGGAAGCGGTGCAGGGCTCGCCTTCAGCCCCCGCCCCGGCACAGCCGTGCTCCCGCCGGTACCGCCAGCCCTGCCGCCCCGGGTCGTCCCCACGGCCGGCCAAGGACACGCACACTCCGCCGCAGCAGCCAAACCCCTCCACGGCCTGCCGGCGCCCCCAAACCAGTGCTCCCAGTGCCGCCGCCGAGGCGCGCTGGGCGGCGGGCGGGGCGGCTCTGCCACCTGGCGGCCGCGCTGCCACCGCGCCGGGCTGCCACGGGCGCTGCGCAGCCCCCCCGTCAGCACGGGTGGGGCGGAGAGACGGTGTCATACAGTGTAATGTCAGCCTATCAGTCACACGAAACAACGTCGGTGGTGTACAGAGCGCTCCTCGTCACCAGAGCTCAAAGCGCCTCTCAAATGGGGCAGCAGCATCAGCCCCGCTGCAGGGCGGTGGGAGGGGAAACTGAGGCCGGGAGCGATGCTGGGTGGCCAGGAGGGCTGGGGAGGACACGCAGCACTCAGCCCGGCACCCACCCATCGCTGACCGTGCGGCCGAGCACACGCTGACGCTGTCATGCCCTTTAGCAGGACGTGAAGGCCGTCCTGCCGAAGGGACCACAATGGTGCGTCAGGGTGGGCACCCAGGCAGGTGTGACACCCCCATGAGGAGCCGTGCCTCCGGGGCTGCTCCGCATCGGCCTCCGCACTCAAACCAGCGATTCCCCTGAGAGCCTCTTCCCAAGAGCCCCAGATGCTCCGTGCCAGGCTGAAGACCCCCTCTGCAGCACTGCACTCTTTGCAGCTTGGTCCTGATCTAACTGGGGACAATACTGTCTCGTCACCCCTAGGGACACTTTTGTCACTGACATGGATTTCAGGAAATCCCTGGAAAACTGCAGACACCTGCCCTCACTCCCTCATATGCCTCTCCTTTGTGCAAACACATATGGGACATGGCACCCTCCCGCCTACCCATCAAAACGTGCCTCCTGACTGCCGTCGCTTGCACCCACATCCCCCGGGCCATATTCTGCCACCTGCTTCCCACTGCCTTCCTGGCCTGGTGCCACCACAGCCACCCCCCTCCAGCATCTCCCGTGACAAGCCCTGGGGTGCCAAGTGGACGGCTCTCATCCAATGAAGCCTGTGCCCTTGGGTGCCAGGCTGGCCGGGCTCACACAGGCAAGCTCCAGCCCATGGGCTTCTGCAGAGGGACTGTCACCAGGTAGCTGGAGGGCACATAGCCCCTCTGGCCGTTCACATCCACCAGGCTCCACTCCTTGCTCCCCTTCTTGTCGTGCGGCTCCAGCACCACCACGGGCTGCCCTGCCTGGAGGCTCACCTCCTGCGGACTCCTGGCTGCGAAGGAGAAGCCGGCAACCACCTGTGAAAGGCAGGGGAAGGAGGGAGGAAGCCCTTGCTGGGTGCGAGAGTCGAAGGAGGAAAGGACATACATGGCAGGGCAGGACCTAGAGGGGACATGGAGGTTGTTTCCAAGAGGGCAGCGCAGTACTGCCAGCGATGGAGGGACACTGGGGACCCCAGTGAGCACAGTTCTCTTGCTCTGTCCACCCCCAGTCCCAGCAAGGCAGACACCAGCCTCACGGGGTACTCGGCCAGGGTCTGTGACACTCCCCTGCTAGGCACATGGCTGCACATGTATGACCATGTGTGTGCTGGAAAAGCAGGTCCACCTTCCCACCCACATGCTGCACACACAGGGACTAGCATGGAGCTGGTGGGTTTGCTAGGAATGGCCCTGGGGGGTGTCCCCCACTCTCACCTGGAAAGCTGGGGTGAAGGTGGCCACCTGGGGCCTGGGAGCTTCAGGCACTGCGTATGAATGTCGCCTTCCCTCTGTGCTGCTCTCCAGGGCTGGCATCTGCATCCCAGGCTGCTGGCTTTGTACCGGACAATAGGGCTGGAGTTTTCCAGCGGGCACAAACCCTCGGGGACCTGGAGGACATGCACACACACAGGTCATGGGGCCCCGCTGCCCGGCACATGTAGGACGGGTTGGAGGAGAGAGGAATGACAACTTGGCTGTTGCCTGGCATGGCACAGCAGGCCTGTTCAAACTGGTCCATCGCTAGGGGATATCCAGCAGCAAACCCCCCCAAAAAGGGGTTTCAAGTGGTTTCTGTGTGCACAGGATTCTCCTTTCCCAGCCATGCTGAGCCACGAGTGCTCCCTCATAGGGAAAACTGAACTTTACAGCTAATGGCTATGGGTGCAGCTGGCAAAGCAGAGGTGGGTTTGGGCTGAGCAAACCCTGGAAGGGAGGACTCGGGAGGCAATGGCCCACTGTTTCATCCAAGATGAGGAAGTGGTTCGGGTTTGGTTTCTGACCCTGGTGCTGAGGCGGGGAGAGGCTCCCTGTAGCACTCACGGTACCTCCAGCATCCACCAGCCATCTGCTCGTGTTCCCCTTAGTGTCCACACTTTGCAGCAGAGCTACAATCTGTCCCCTTTGCAAGGTCAGGTCCAAGTCTTTGCTGCCACTGATGTTGCTTGTCACTTGATAAAGTTTGTCTGGGCCGTGCTTGCTCACAAGGGAAAGGACCTTCCGTTCCTCAGCAGGGTTCAGAGGCTGGTGGGGAGCAAGAGACACAGGAGCACTTGATGAGACAGGCAGGAGATTGAGGCCCTCCATGTACATGTACTCTCCTTTCTGCCAGATCACATCCCAGTGAGAGGTTAGAGGAGAAACTCCTTCACACTATCTGTTCTACGTCATGGTTTGGAGACGAGTGTCTAGAACCAGAAGAGCTAAGACAGTTTCATCCCTGGTTATTCCCAGGCAGCTGCTGTTGGGGGCTTGGGGGAAATACTGTGGCTGTGGCAACCCCCCTGTGCCACTTTCTGAGCCAGCCTCCACCCCAAGGAGATGTTCTGCACTGCGAAGCCACAGTCCAGCTGGCCTGAGACACCCCCTTCCCAGCTCCTACCTGTGTCACAGGGCTTGGTGTGACAGTCTCAAATGTCTGGCAGAAGGTACGGAGCTGAGCGCCAGACTGCTGCAAGGTGTCTTCCACCATCTTCCAGAAACTGGGCAGAGGCATGCGGCCATGGGGCATCTGTGAAGACAGACCCTGAGATCAGAGAGGGCCCTGGGGAGGGGGAGAATTGCGGGCAGGGCCAAAAGAAAAGGAGCAGGAAGAAAAGAGGTGAGCAAGCAAGAGAGCAGACCTGGCCACTAAAGATGCATCTTGGACCTAGGATGTGGTTCCCTTTGGCAAGGAGAGCGGCTGCTCTCTGGCTTTGAGCCACCTACCCTGGGCAGGGCAGTCACATGCAGGGCTCTTGGGCTGTACCCAGCCCACCACAACAATCCCTGGGTCCTGCTGTCCTGCCCCAAGCCCAGAGTCCTTTCCACCTGACTAAAAAGGGAGACAGGTGGTTGTAGCTCTGGGGTAGATGTCTGCAGCGTAAGCATCCCTGACTGAGCAAGGGGAATCCACCCTCATGACTAGGAACGTACAAGCAGTGCCTGACAGGATACTTCCACATGGCTGCATCTTGTTCTCATCTTGGTCATGGGTCAGGCAAGGGCCATGCTTTACCCCAGGGCTCTGGACTGGCCTGACCCACCACGTTTGCAAATGTCAGGCTCAGTGAGTGCCATGCAGTGAGCAGTCCTGGGAGATAACTCCCAGGGGATGGAGGTCTGAGGGATGCTTGTTCCTCAGGCCAGGAGCTGTCCTTCTCCTCCTTGCCTTCCCAGCACAGAGCTCTCGGGAGCTCAGAGTTAACACTGATCTCTCAGGCAGCACATCAATAGATTACCGGTGGTGTCCTCAGAGAGAGAGCAGGACAGTTCCTGGCAGTGAAGAAGAGACAATTTGGCTTTCCCCAGCCGAAGGGGAGATCCCTTACAAATGCTAGACAGGGAGCTGTGTGTCTGCAAGGGCAGGCTTGGGCTACAGCAAACCTTCAGTGCCCTGACATCCAAGTGATGTTCCAAGCCTGAAGAAAGCAGGTCTGGCTCAGCATGTGAGCCGGTTTGGGCACACAGGCCAAGGGGTCACTCTCACCTGCTCTAGCTCCTTTTGTGCCTGCTGCAGGACCTGGGCAGCCAAGTCCCATTGCAGTGCACTGAAGGAGCACAGTATCTGCCCCAGGAGCTGCAGAGCCACCTGGTTGAACTGCGGGAGCTCAGCCACGAGCAGGGCATTGATGGCGAGGTAGGTGTTCATGGCTGCCTCCTCGTCATATGTCACGCTGCCCATCTCGCTCTTCCGCTCCTGGATCTCCTCATAGTCCAGCAGCTTGTCCAGGCGCTTCTTGACCAGCTGTTGTGGCCCCACCAGCATGTCCGAGAGGCTGCAGAGGGGCTGGCAGACCAGCCTGTCTAGCCGTCGCTTCTGTGGGGCGAGAGAACCCAAATCTCCATGTGAGCCCCCCAGACAGGCCCAGCTGTCTGCATGGGGCACTGCCTTACACAGGAGAAAAGGCTTGGGGACCTCTTGAAGGGCTTGTGTGGAGTGGGGAGCATCTGAGGCATCCTTCCCTGAAGGCACACAGGATGCCAACCAAAGCAAACCCTTGGTAGAGAGCAGTCATGCATGCCACGAATCAAAACTTGTGCTCCATGCAAATGATCAGGTAGGACCCTCACACGTAAGGTGCCAGGGGCCAATGGGGGTGCTGCAGTGACTGTCCCATGCAGGTCACAGTGTCCTGGTTTGACAGAGGCCCTCAGTCCAGGGTCTGCGTGGTTATCCCATGTAGCTACCCTCCCTCCCCATGCTGGCGCTCCTTGGGGATGCTGGCATCCAGGTGTGGGGTTCAGGCTGCCCTGCCACACTCTTCACTGCTTGGAAAACCTCCCTGACTGCGTTCATAGTGGCAGTCAGCACCTAAGAGGGGGTCCTGGAGAAGCAAGCAGGGGTAGTGGAAGGAGAGAGATGGGGGGCTCTTGGGCTCCCAAAGGTGAGTACAGATGCCCAGAAGGTGTGGGTAGGTTGGACTGGGGTTTGGCAGCAAATGCCTTGTGTGAGCCAAATAAACAGTACGCCTGGTTTCCCACCATCCTGTGCTCCACTGCAGCCCTGCCAAGGCTGGCCATGAACATGTCAGGGCCCTGAAGGCACAAATAGTCTTTAATGGCCCAGACCAGCCTCACCTGGGGCCTCCACCCACACCCCTGCCCACAGCCCATTTAAGGGCCTTCAGCTGCCACTTGACCCTTGCTGTGGGTGAGCTGGTTTCTGTTTCTGTCTCCTGGGTGGACCTTGGACCTCTGCTGTAGGTAGCTCAGCTCCTGGATGGACCCCTCAGATGGACATTGCAGCTTGTCTCCAATGGATGCCCTGGATGGACTGTAGAGCTGTGTTGTAGCCATGTCTCTGGCCCTGTCTCCTTTTGTTTCCTGGATGGACCCTGGGCTTGGTTCTTCAATTCATGTGTCTGAGACTGCTGATGGATGCTGTTACCTGCCCCTTCGTGTTCAGGCCCGGGAGACTGTGTCTATCGGTGAGGATGCTGCCTGCTCCGGGGTCCCCCTCAGCTCTTGGCTACCCTGCCCTGGAGCCAGCCCCTGCTGTACCCTGGCAATGCTTGGCTGTGACCCTGAAGGAGATATACAGAGAAGGAGCACTCACAAACTCTGGGAAAACAGTGCAATGGAGGTATTCTGCGAAGCGTTGGTACTGCTGGGCAGGTCCCTCATTGATCTGCAGCTCACACTTGTGTGGGGTGGGCAACAGGAACGCCTGCAAGGGAGAAAGCCATCAGACCTGATCTGCAGAAGCTGCCCAACACGAGCTAACCCATCTGTAACCTATCCCTGTGTTCCCAAAGACATGCCAATGTCCCAGCCTGGGTGCTCTGTGCTAGCAGCCCAGTGGGACTGATGCTCTGGGCTACTCTTGTCTGCAAGCCAGGGAGCTCAGGCAGGTGTTAACAAACCTCTCCCCTTGAGCAGGAGTCATGCACTGGCCTGCAAAAGCATTCCTACCCCAGCAAGGTGGCCAAGGCTGCCCTGTGGCTGCTGCAGGCAGTCTGCCCCAGCTTGATCATAGAATCATTTAGGTTGGAAAAGACTTTCAAGATCGAGTCCAACTGTCATCCATGCCCACTAGACCATGTTACAGAGTACCTCGTCTATGTGCTTTTTGAATACCTCCAGGGATGGTGACTTAACCACTTCCCTGGGCAGCCTATTCCAACGCCTGACAACTCTTTCGGCAAAGAAATTTTTCCTAATATCTAACCTAAATCTCCCTTGCCTCAACTTGAGGCCATTTCCTCTTGTCCTATCTCCAG
>JANXJC010000044.1:9511627-9548636 GCA_027564655.1 Leptodon cayanensis
GCAAGCAAATATTGAGTCCCTTGAAGGGAAAGGTCCTAGAAAGAGACCGAGTCTTCAATAACATTTTGATTTCTTTCATATTTCATGGTGTGTTTTCTCTTGCAAAGGCATGGGTGGGCGCGGGTCAGCTCTCGGCACTGCACCACTTACTGATGTGGAGCAGCTGCTCATGCTCCTGAGCGGCCGTGGCCTCAAGACCCTTCAGAAACCGTCTGGAGACATGGAGGATGTCATCCGTGTTAGAGAAAAGTCCTTCCAGGTCAAGATCAGGCAGCTGAAGGGAACAAAGATGCCCCAGGGTAAGCCGAATACAACAGACAGATGTGGACCGCGTGTTCTGGAGGCACTCGCCCTCCTGAGCACTCGTGTCCTTCCAGCTGCCCCACACGACACCTGAGGAGCTGGAGCGATGCTCTGTTTCAGGAGGCACTGGGGATGCTGAGACGAGGCTGTGCTCCCGAGCTGGGCAATGAGGCCTTTTCACGTTACAGATGCAGGGTTAAAGCCGTAGGACAGCTGTCCTGGGTCAGACCCAATGTCCACCCAATTCAAGACCTTGGCTGATCACGGGAGCCCAGGAAGGCGGAAGGTGAGCACGTGTGACCTCCCTGGAGTGATCTGGGCATCTCACAGCTCTCGACAGATTCACCCCACAGTCCCCAGCCCCTGGGCGGGGGGACGTACCCCATCTCACCTGCTTCTTCTGGAGGTGTGCCCGGATGTCCGACACGCAGAGCTGGATGTTGTGGACATAGCTGGCCTCAGTGGTGATGAGCTCCTCCACGGCCAGCTGCTGGCTCAGCTCCATCCTGTTGCAGGGCTTCACCTCCTCGTAGATGGCCTCTTCAGTTTCAGCTGCATCCTCGGCATCGGGGTCTGCCCCACGGGCACTCGCCATCTTGGCGGCACACTCTGCAGGGGGTGGCAGGGAGTTAGGGACAGGCTGCGGCAAGGGCAGCCCCGGGACTGGTGCTCCAGTGCCCAACCCAGCTCAGTGCCCGTGCTCCCTCCCCTGCGCTGGGGGGACCCCGCAGCACAACCCCGGAGATACTCAAGCCTTCTGCATTTACAAGCAAGGTGTGGATGATGCTCCAAAACCATAAAACCATAAAGCACTGCAAGCCAGGCTGGCTGTGGAGGGCAGGCACCCACATGTGGCAGGCGAGTACTTGCCACACACACGTGGCCAAACTCCAACGACCACGTGCAGGGCCAGGGTGCAGGCAAGGGCAGCCCCAGCTGCAGGCAGGGGCCTGGCAGCACTCACCCAGCTCTGGGACTGCGCAGGGGCTGGTCCCCGAAGGCAGAGCGGGGTTTGCCACCTCCGCCCCTGCTCCTCGCTGCCAGGGCTAGCTGTTGCCTCCCTGCCTTGGCTGTTGGTGCCTGGCACATTGCCTTGTGTTCAAGAGTCCTATTCAAAGTACAAAGAGTGTTTTTGCAGTGCTTGAACAAGAGATGTTTCTGTGGCACGGAGAACTGGCTTAAAAGCGATGGGGATGGGGGGAGAAGTGGGCGAAGCTGCGGGCGCCTCTGCCAGAGACGCTGGCAGCCCCCATTGCACAATGCCCGTGCCGTGCCCAGCACAGCCCGCTCCCCTCCCCTCTCTGCCTGTGGAGAGCTTGAAAAATCAGAGCTGATTCATGCCATTTCCTTCTCAGGGAACATCCTCTTCTCTAACTGATAACGGAGGAGGATGGAGCAGCTCCCAAAGCATCACAGATAGTGCTCAGTCCCAGGCAGGAGGCCTTGAGAGAGAGACACAGCACAGCCCACACCACCCCAGTGCACAGCTCGGCTGGACCCAGACCCCAGCCGGGGGTGGGGAGGGATGCTGCCAGGCCGCCTGCCTGTGGAGGCTGCAGAGGAGGTAAAGAGCGAAGGCAGGGCAGAGATGGCTTGGCAGGATAAAAGCAAGACGGCACAAGCAGCGGCACAGGGAGGGAGGCTCTGCCTCTGCCCTCCGTCGCCAGCCCAGCCAGTGCCAACATCCACACCCAACCACCAGCCAGACTGCGACATGCCCGGTGCTCGCTTCGCAGGCTGCAGCCCCAGGTGCCCGCAACGGGAGCAGGAGAGGGGCTGGCAGGACAGCCCGAGCCTCTTCTGGGGAAGGGTCCAGTTAACAAGTGGGTGATGCAGTTGAGCACTGGGCAGGGTGAATGTGCTCTCCTGGCACATGCCCACCGCTGCGCTGGAAAAGAGCTGGGCTTGGCACAGCAAGCAAACGCCATGTGAGAAGGTATGAGACCTCTGCCTGCCTTACAGGGACACGTTACCCTGTCAGCTGTCATCCCTGCCCTCTGTGGATTTGGCTGCTGCCCGCGCCTGTGGCATGGCACTGGCTGCTACAGGACATGGGGAGTAGGAGACGCTTTCCTGCATCCCTTTGGTTGCTTCCGAGGCGTCCAGGCAGAAGGATGCCCATCAAGAACTGCTGGACAAGTCCAGCATCCTCCGCCCGGGGGTGACAGCAAAATCCTTGCTCAGAGGAAGGGCCGCAGTGGAGGCAGGTGGAAAGCTGTGATCTGAGACACCCCCTGAGCCCTGGAGAGATCCCCTGCAGCTTGGGGACGTGCGGGCAGCGGGGTGTCACTGCTCCCTGCGCCAGCATCCCCCAGACCACACAGCTGCTTTGGGGGGTTGCCCCCCAGCTGCGGAAACCTCTTCCCACCCCCCACCCCCACCCCACCGGCCTGAAACACCAGAGGAACAAGGGAATTGTGCAAAACTAAAAGGAATCATTTCTGGGCAGCGTCGGACCAGGCGGAGAGCGCAGGAGCAGGTTTCATTCCCCCAGCTCTCCTCCCAGGCAGCTGCCTGCCATCCACATGTCACCGCCGCCTGGGGGGCTCCCAGCATCCCTGTCTGTAACGCGGGGCCCAGGCAGCGTCCCCAGCCAGCACCGAGACCCGAGCCCCCCACGCTGGGGATGCCGCGGCACGGGGGGGGGGGGGGGGGGGGGGGAGCTGCCGGCCCCGGGCCCACAGCTCCCACCCTGCGCCCCGAGGGACAGGCTCCGGCACGGCCGTGCTCCCCCCCGCCCTTCTCCGCTCCCCACGCTGCTCCAGCCCCGGCGTCACCCCCGAAACCCGCCGCCCCGGCCCCGGCTCTTACCTGCGGCGGAGGCGGGGGCCGGCGCCGGGGAGCCGTGCCCGGCTGCGGCCGCTCTCCTGCTGCCCGCGGCGAGTTAATGATAAACCCGCTGCGCCGCGGCCGAGCGTGGGCAGGACGGGCCGAGCCCACGGTACCGGGTGACGGCACCCGGGCTCCTGCCGCCCCCCCGCCGCGGTGCGGGCAGGCCGGCAGCGCCGGTCAGATGAGCGGCGACGCGCTCGCTGCGCAAGCCCGGCGGCGGCGGGGCGGGGGGGGGGGTGGCAGGCGGCCAGCCGGGCTGGCAGCGGGGGCTCACCGCCTCCGCCGGCAGCCAGAGCCGGCCCGGGGGGGGGGACGGACGGACACACGACACACAGGGGGAGCTGGGGAAAGCGAGCCGGGGCAGTCGGTGCAGCGGCTGCGGCGGCGGGGCTCTCCGCTGCAAAAGCAGGTGGTCCCCCGAGCGCCCTACCTGGGGCTGTGTTAGCCCCCGGCATCGCAGCGGCAGCCCCCGTCTCCCGCCCCCCCCCTTTTCCCCCTTGTCCATCCTCAAACCGTGGGGCAGCGCGGCCCCCGGCGTCCTGGTGGCCTGCGCCCGGGCAGCAGCTCTGGCTGGAGGGCAGGGGACGCAGCGGCTCCCTCCTGCCCTAAATAAACAGGGACAAGTCCGCTGTGTCTTTTTTATGGCCTTGTTATGGCTCTGGTGTGCGGCTGCCTCAGCACTAGGTCGGGGAGGCCGGTTGGCGCCGTGGTGCTCCCACAGCCCATCCATGAACGCACAGGTTTCCCCCGCGTTATCCCGCAGGCAGGCATGCCCCCGGCCACAGGCCCCTCTGCTCTGCCATCGCTTCCCAGCTGCTCAGCCGCAGAAGAGGGTTCGGAGCAAACAGAAGCAAAAATATGTAACTGAGGAAGCAGTCGCACAGATTGGGCCATTGGGAGCCAGTGAGTTGCTCTTTGGCGTGATGTTGTTTTTTGCTCATGAGGTGTTTGCATCCTTATAAACAAGCTATTGAGAGGAGAGAGGCTGATCTGCAGCCAGCTCCTGCAGCTGGAAGCTTGTCCTCAGCCTGGCCACAGGGAGGGGACAGCAGCACCTGCGTTTTTTTCAGGCTGACCCACAGTGTCCAAAAAGTGTCACAGTAAAAAGGACTCTGAGTCTTTCAGTGACTCACGCAGGTCACAGGCAATGTCTGTGTCTAGAGCCAAACCACCCCACAGGTCAGGACAAGCTCTCCGGTGCAGCCCTTCCTCTGGGTCCATTTCTGAGGGTGGGAGCCAGCCCCCCAGCTGAGGTGTGGGGGCTGATGTGGCCTGGGCAGGGCAGCATGGGGGCCCACACACATCTGCCCCACTGGCTCCCACCCAGTGCTGCCGGTGCCAGGAAGGCCAGCCTGTCCCGCTGCCTTCCCTGCCTGCATCCCATCCTGCCCGCAGAGAGGCTGGGTGCAGCTCATGGGGCTGTGCCGGGGTCCCCGAGCCAAGAGCATGAAACCACCCTCCCTTGTCCCTGCGCTGGAGGGATGCTGCAGCACACAGCAGCGGTTGTGGATGGATAAGGTGGGCAGCAACACAGCAGGAGGAGACAACAATGGGAAGGGGCAGAAGAATTAACACCCAAGCAGGTCTTTGGGGGAGAAGCTAATGCACAGCGATGTCCCCTGGCTGGGTGGGTGGCTGGGGTAAAGCCACCCCACGAGAATGGTTCCTAGGCTGGCCCACACTGTATGGGCTTAGGGAGAGACCTGTGGCCATGGGAGAGACCCGCACATGGATGGGTAGCAAGAGCTTTACCTGGCTGTGGCCTTGGGGACACAGATGTTGTCCTTCCTCCCTTGCAGGTGGCAGCAGGGATTCAGTCCTCGCCCAGGCACGTTCTGAAACAGCAAAACGCCTGGTTTGGTGGCCTTTATGCTGGCAATGTCTGGAGTTGCCCAGCTCCGTCCTTGGGCAGGCGCTCTTACCGCTGCGTCCAGCAAAGCCATCGCCCCTCAAGGCACATCACTGCCACTTTGCTCTCAACAGCATCTTGCGGCAGATCACGCCAGGGTAGGAACCACACTCCTGCAGCTGCTGAGGGACTCCTGGCAGGGCAGCACTCGCGTCTTGGACAGTGTCCTCGCCCCGCTGGGGACAGCACAGCAGGGCAGCATCCCTGGCCACCCACTCCACACCAGCTGGCTCACACCATGGGTGTTGCCTCGGGCATATTTCCCATTCCAGTCCGGTTTTTCAGACGCTGGGTAACCTGGCTCTGGCAAGTTTCTTGCAGGATGGCCTTGCTGTTGAGCCCTGCGGGGAGTGGCTGACGCCTCCTTCCCCCCGGTGCAAGCCGTTTCCTTCCTGCCATGCCACTGGCCCCATGCTCCTCCCGTCCAGCCCCAGGGATGGGGCTGCTGCGGCTCCGCTTGGCTCACTCGGGCGGCTCGGGGACCGGGAGCAGCGTCACAGTGCTGTCACTACTCCAGGGCTCCCCAGGGAGTTGTGAGAGTAGGCTGGCTGCTCTGGCCTGGCTCTCCTTACAAGGGAAAAGCAAATAGGCGCTGGCTGGTCGAGCACAATTGTTTGTGTCCCAGGGCGGTGTTGTGCCCAAGTTAAGCTAAGCTAAAGGATCCCAGCGAGATGGGCTGTCCCCTGGCAGTCTTGGCATCAGCACCCTGGTGGGCAGCCAGCACTCCCACCCTGCCAACACGAAACCTGGCAGGGGGTGGCAGGGTGTGGGACGGCGTGTGGGACTGCCTTCTCCCACAACAAAGCCAAGTTTGTGTAAACTCATTGCAAAACTGTTTTTACAGGATGCTTCTCGTAGAGCAAGAGTGAGCGACCTTCACGGCACCACCCGGCCCTCTTCATACCCACTGCCACAGCAGGAGTGCTCTGCCGGCTCTTTTCTGGCAGTATTTAAGAAAAAAAGCAACCCCAAGCTGCTGGTGGGAGAAGGTCCCCCTGTGACACTCCTTGTGTGACAACCACAGGCCCAGTCCAGAGGCTGGAGAAATACCTGCTGGATGGTGCTGGGCTCTGGCTCAAAATAGGCACCACGGTAAAAGCATCAGAAAGAGGGAGGCAGGTTTGCAGGGCAGGAAGCTGCCGGCTGCCTGAGCCAAGCTCGGGCAGGAACATGCAGCTGCCTAGTGTGTATGCAGCCATCTGGGGAGAAGGTACCATCTCAGACAAGGTGGTTATTGCCCCTACATCTTACCCTGAGCTTCTACTGCCTCCTGGAAAGCCATTTGCCGTCGACAAGGATTTTCCCAACTACTTAAAACCTGAAAGCTCAGACTATTTGGACGAAAGCTAAAGCCATCAGGGGGCTCTCTGGGAACAAACCAGATAAGCTTTCAGACAGGGCTTGCTCAGAAAATAAACACAACTTCCAGCCATGCAAAGCACGACAGTTCAGGCTATGCCTAATAACAGCAGGCGGGAGTTCCTCTCCAAGCAGCAGGTTTGCACAGGAAAGTTACATTTCCTCTATTTAATCTTTTCCATTATTACTGTTCTTTGGATTTCTTTCCCGTCTTGAAAGGACTTCGTGACTACACACCGCTATCAGCCATTCCCGGTGGAAATGAAAACATGGGGAAAAAAATAGCAGCTCAAGAATGTGTTTGCAGGTGCATCCTAATCGCAAAACTTCCTCCCACACTGCAGGTCTAGGAAGAGGACATTGCCTCCAATACCAGTGCTTGTGCATGCTGTGCAAAGCAGGGGAATTCAAGCTAAGGTGCTAGGGAAAGGAGGAAAAAGCCTGCAAAGCCAAAGGTCTTTATTCTGCTGAGCTAGCCATCAGCATGAGCAACTCCTGAAAAACCACATAGACACCATTCCTTTCTCTTCCTTCTTCCCTTCCCAGCTCATGTAACCTGTGCTTAAATCATCTGTGGGAGGGAAAGAGAACTGTGCACACCTGCGTGAGATAACCCCATCCACGTACTTAGCCAAGGCTGTGCAAGAGCCTGCTCCTAAGCAGGTAGAAATTGTGTTAGCTCCAGCAGTCTGGAAGGAGTTGTAGGCTCCAGCCTCATGGCTGGGGGGCACTGCCTGCACCATAAGGCAGAGCACAGCCTAAAAATAAGCAGATAGAGTTTGACCCAAGTGGAATAAATTAAGAGTCAGCTCTTTGTTTCTAAGACGGTTATTTATGGACCTTAGGCAGACCTCCTTCATGGAGGAGGCTACAGCAGCTCAAGTCTCCTGTATCCGCACTTTAGTGCTTGAAGTTTCATGTCCACCAGCCTCTGTGGTCCTTCCCTCTCCCCACCAAGTCCCTGCTGCCTTGCATTGCTTTTCCTGCCCTAAGATCTCGTTTTGTCTCCCAGGGCTGGTGACTCTGGGCCTTTCACCCCTCTGTCCCACATCCCTGTTACCAACTGAGTGAGCTGATGGTGAGGACCGCTTGAGGAGAAAGCAAGACGCTGGTTTGAGAGCACTGAATGCTGAGGTATCTGCCTTTTTGCCCAGGCAGCAGTGCCTGCTCTCTCGGGACCAGTGCGGAGCAGTGCTCTGCTGGGAGCCCTCTGCCATCTCTTGCTCAGCGAACCAAGCAGTACTGATACTTATTCTTTTCTTCCTACCATTAATGCAGGGATGCTGGTGGCTGGTTTTCTTGCTGGTATCGCTGCTGGTGAAGGATAACAGTTTACTGGAGAGCACAGCTTCCCAGTTAGCAAACAGGTTATCTCATAAGGGCTGTGGTGTGCAAGGTCTCCCATCCTTGCCCATCAAGGACCCACGCACCGGGCCCTTCCTGGGCGCTGGTGCCTCCAAACCTATGAGCAGGACAGGCACTTAGTCCCTGCCTCTGCCCTGGCCCTGCCTGGAAGGCCATGGCCGAGCAGCACACAGAGGTGTGCACGGTCCATGGGCACCTGGGCAGGGGCACCAGGGAGGGATGGAGGTGTCTGCAGGACCTTGCAGCTCATGGAGGAAGGACAAATGTCCCCACACCAGTCAAGCCCCAGCTGGGGCCACTGACACCCCATCACAGGGCAGTGCCAGTGACAACACTCCTTGCCCAAAGCATCCCACAGGGCAGGCACGCCATCCCACTGAGCACCTTCTGCCTGGAGTGAGGAGGCAGTGAGACATGAGAAAGGTAAGAATTGTTTAGAAAATTCTGGTGGTTTATGCCGATCAGTCATTTCCACTGATCAAACCATCTTCTCCCTGCCTGACTTTGTACAGTTTCTGCTCCTGCTGAGTCATTACCACCACCCACGCGCAGAGCTGGAGCTCCACGTGACCACCACCTCCTCGCAGCGGCACACCATGCTTTCGCCCTGGGCCACCCACACGCCCGCGCACCCAGGCACCCCGCTGCCGGCCCCCCACCCAGGGGTGCAGTTGCTCTGCTGTGCAAGGTGAGGGCGCGAGAAGATAAGCAGAGGCACATCCCCTCAAGATTCACCTTCTTCTCTGGGATCAGGTACCTCTTGAGTCCCACCAGCACCCACTCCTCCAGGCAAATTCCTGCAAGAGTGGTTATTCTGGAGTCACCCCAATAGCTGCTGCCTGCACAGGAGACGCTGCAGGAGCTGACTTCTCTTGCTCGAGAGAGAAACGAAGGGTGGGAGGAAGGCAAGAGCAGCCCTTTGAAGCTGCCAAGCCAGTCGGTGTGCAAGCTCTCCACCCCTTGTTCCACTGATGCAACTGGGAGCGCCTCTGCCTTGACAGGGCTTCCGTCCTTGCCACAGGCAAGAGTAACAGCTGCCCCTTTGAGAGGGATCCTGGTGTGCTTCCTTCGCTGCTGAAGGCAGAAACCCAGCCCGGGAATCTTGGCTGGTGTGCTGTGTCTCACAGCATAGTAAGGACGCCTGAAGCAAAGACCTTGCAGTAGGCCACCAGCTCCATGCGCTGCTGGGAAGGAGGGCAGGGGTGGGCAGCCCCCAAGCTTTGTGCGGTGGGCTGGGGAAGCCCACAGCCGAAAGCCTTTTCAGGGGAGCAGCCTAATGCCTGGGCTCACCCTTCATTTCGTGAGCAGATAAACAACCAAGCAGGAAGAACGGGGCATGTCCACTGGAGGCTGTGGAGAGCTGGGTGTGGGCAGCTGCCTGGCGTTAATGGAGGTCTGACTGCAGATCCCTGGCAGGACAGGGCTGGTGGGCTGCCACATGCCAAGGCTGAGAAGACAGATGTGGCCAAACAAGTCCAGAAGGGGTGGAAAGAGGCTGAAGTGGAAGGAGAGGTCCCTGCAGCAGAGAGGCTGCAGGACCAGCTCACAGTGTTGCCCACGTGTCCTCCTCTACCCACCTTCTCACATCTTAGCAAGGAGGAGGTTTTACTGGGGAGGAGTTTGCTGTGGAAAAAACCCAGCAGCTCATACCATGGAATATAAAATGATGGCCAGGAGTCCCAGGTGCTGGCGACACTGAGGTCTGGCAGCTGAGAGAAGAGTCTGCCGCTCAGCCTGGGCACCACCTGCCCAGGCCCCGGGGCCCCGTACAGCTCAGTCCCCCCCATACCTGTCGGGTTAACCCCGCTCCGGCAACGTGGGGCTTCCTGCCAAAGTGGCGGCACCCAGCCGAGGCGTGCTCTGCCCATCAATCGCTTCGGCTGAAAGCAGAGCTCCCCTGTGCGTCAGCAGCCATTACTTCATCTCCTTCCCTCCAGCCACGAGATGACTGCAGCGTCAGAGGGACGTCTCCATTATTACTGTGTAGATGAGATGCCAGCTCCAGCACTTCCACCCACCTTGACTCACCAGCCTACGCCCCAGCTGCAGGTCTCCTCCCCAGGCCGTGATGGTGGAGAGCCACCAGCCTTGACACCTTCTGGGTAGAGACCTCTCTGCCAAGCCTTGGGTCCTGCTCTCAGCCAAGGGGGATCACGGGGCTATCCAGCAAGGATAGGGGGAAGGAAACTTGGTTCATGTGGTCTGCTGGGGTGTCCAGTGAGATGTCCATCCAGGCCTTCCACCGCAGGCCCTCGGGGACAGGGTGCTGTACGGGAGGGAGAGAGGAAAGACCAGCTAGGCAGATCAGTCGTTAGAGGCAGGAAAGGAAGGACTGAAGTAAAGGGTCTGTTTTCACAGCAGCGGGAGGTTACCTGTGGAGAACCACTGAGTGTGTCCAGAAATGATCTGAAAAGGGGCAAGGATAGCAAAGTGACAACGTTTGCCGCCAGCAGTGAGCTCTTCAGAGCAGAACAGACAAGGGCAGGCTGTGAGGAGCCACCAGGTCCCTCTCACCAAGCAGCGGGACAGTAAGGCACCCAAGGAAACTCCATGCAGGCAAAGGCAGAGCAAACACCCAGAAACCAGTCCTAGCCTTGGTAGCCCCATGATGGGCTCTGACCAGTGCATCTCCTCCCAGGACGGAGATCTTGGGGGTAGTGCTATGTGATGTTTCCAAAATGTCTGGAGCAGAGAAAGCAGAAAATTGAATGTTGGAAGTGAGTAGGAAAGAAACAGAGGACAAGAAAGGAAACACTGCCGCTGCGTAAGCCAGCAATGTGCCCACACTCAGGAGGCTGGGTCTGGCTCTCCCTGTTGCCTCCATCTCAAGAGGGATATGGAAGAAGCTCTGAGAAGGGAAGCTGGAATGACCCAAGCTCTGGAGCAGCCTCTGTGTGAGGAATGGCTCCCTGGCCAGGAAAAGGGATGACAGAAAGGGGTGTGACACAGATCTGCACCACCTTGGAAGGCACATGAGGGTATGGAGGGGTGATTACTCACCATCTCTTCCAGTATAGGAATACAAGCTACAAACGAAACTACCTGAAGAGAAGTTTAAAACAAGGAAAAGGAAGTGGTTCTCAGTGCAACGTATAGTTAAACTGTGGAGCTCCTCACCACAGGATGTGACAGATGCAAAGCATTTAAACAGGATGTATTAATGAAAGAAAAATCCTTCGGATTACTAAATACAAAGAAACACCATCTCTTCCTTAAGGCTAGCGGACTGGTAGGAGCTGAGGGACTATTCTCGGGAAGTCTTGTTGCGCCCTTACTCTGTCCCCCTGTAAACATCTGCTATGGGCCACAGCTGGAGCCAGGATATTGGCCTAGATGAGCTGTCACGTTGTTCTTACGTTTTGTCAAACCACTGTCCTGAGATGAAGCCACAGACTGGGCAGCTCCCTGGGAACATGGCACACCGTGTTCCCACCCGAGGGGAGCCTGGGCTGCTCCGGTCACAAGCTCTGCAGGGAGGCTGCCCCACACGGGAGGCTCAGCCCTACACGTGCCGCGTGCTGGGCCAGCCGTGCCACCATGAGATGGTCCCATTCCCTTCGGTTTTAAAAGACTATTTGATAATAATCAACTGAAGTTCACTGTTTTTCTTAAAGCGCTTTTTGGAACGCCTCACCACAGGGCACACCCCTCTGCCCAGTCTCCTCTGGATTTTCAGGCAGCATACAGCCTAACGAGAGCAAATACTTCTGCTGCTAACAGCCATCTGGTGATGTCCTTGAGACAGAGGAGGGGAAAACAGTCTGGGAATTCATGGAAACCACAATACATGTTCTGGTAACAAAAAATAATTTTAAAAAAGTTCTTTTGCTAGAACCCAGTCCTGCCTCTTTCACCAGCCCGCACCTCTGCGTGCACGTCTCCCCTCCGCTGCTTAATGCTTGCAAGAATTTTAATCAGCTCAGAGGTGGCAGGAACTGGCTATTTGGACACAGTGGCTGACTCCTGTGTCTTCTGTTTGCCTGCTGCCACACGGTCTGATGATATGATCTGATCATTGTGACAGGCAGGCAGCCCTACTGAATTAGTCTGAGTTTGGAGATTTCAGACCACCATCTCCAGTTCCCCAGGGTGATAAAGAAAATCTCACAGCAAGGGCATGCAAAGACATGCTGTCATGTGCCTGGAGTTCCCTGCAATGCACCAGTTCTCAGCAGCTGGGTACGAGCTGCTGGGTACAGAGATGTGACTCCACCAGCTTTAACGGGAAGATCTGACTCTGGTCTGTCTTCTCTGTTGTTTGGGAGAGGGTCCAGCAGAGGTGAAACAAGGATAAATTTCTATTTTTAGAAACATTTGTTTTCAGGATAATTTTTCAAAGAGCTGACTGACAGGGCATCATGTGCTCCAGAGACTCAACACACCAGTCATGGTGTGGGTCACTCTGGCAGCTACCTGACCCTTGGGAACTTCAGGGGGAATGATTGTTTTTGTAGCTCCCGTCCCAACCTCCCACGAGAAACTATCCTGGTACAGCAGCACAGAGATGCTGGGGATATCCAGCACTGTGGCTGGCAGAGAGCTGCTCCCAGCCAGGACCTGGTGCCTGTTTGGACTTAGTGCATTACTGCTGCAGTTCGTGCTGCAGCATCCAAAGGATGCTCTGGATGCATTGCCCACATTTTGGCCAGCGGTGACACAGGACAGAGGAACACTGTCACATGCTGCACCCCATGGCTGAGGCAGGTCCACCCTTGGGTGAACGTCAAACACTCACTCCTTCCTCTCTGGTGTCGGACGTTTCTTTGTCTCCCTGCAGAGGGGGAGCAGGTCCCACATGTCTCAATTTTCCTGAGAAGATTCAGAGTGATGTAAATCGCCTGTCTCAGACAGCAGGTTGGGTGCCAGTCCTAGGAGCCTGGCACTATCAGCCCGAGTAGCACAGGCTTGCCATGGGGAGCCACAGCTCAGCCACTGCGTGCCTTTCCCTCCTCTGGGGACCCAGGGGGAATCTGTGTCCCACCAGAGGCAGGATCACAAGACACCTTGGGACAGCAGGGGAACTGCCTTACGTAGGAGAGAGGTGATGAGTCTTGCACCTCAGTCACATGAGATTTCAGTCTGCTCCCCAGGTACTAGAGGGCTTTGGAGAAGGCCAGCAGCACCTGTAATCAGGGGGAGCCATCCTTGCTGTGTGACATTCCTGTGCCAGGTGTCAGTCACCACCGCGCAGACGTGGCCTCACAGACCCAAAGGAGATGGCTGCGGAAAGGAGCATGGGTACGAGCTCTGCACCCGGACCCTCACGCAGTGATAATAAAACTCCTGTATTTTCACTCGGTCTTAGTGCCAACAAGACCAGGCACAGAGCAGCGGCTAGCAGAGCTGTGTTCCTGTCATGAAGCTGCTCTGCAGCTGAATCTGGTCACGGGCTGTCGGAGGTGCCCTCCTGCCCTGCAGCAGGGACCAGTCCCCACCAGCACCCGCTCCCCCTCAGTGGAGGATGACGCAGAGGGAACTTGTGCCGCTCATGCTGGAGCTGCAGTCGGTGCAGAGCAGAAGGGAGGCATGCCCCTAGCTGATGCTGCTCCCAAAATTGCATTATGGGTGTCAGCAAAGCACCCTGCTCTTCAAGGCACCCAGCTACTTCCCAGGGCACTCAGACGACTGGCCCTGTGCATCTGAGCAGCAGGCAGCAATTCAGTCTACGGCCAGAAAACAAGGTGGCCAAAAGCTGCCTTGCTGTGTCACAGAGCCCAGGTCAAGCTGTCCCCACAGGGTCTCCCTGCCACCCGGCTCTGGGACCAAAGCTGGCATGTCCCTGGCTGGTTTGGAGCATGGGCACAGCCTGCTCAGGACTGCCCGCAAGATCCCGCAGAGCCATTTCTGTGGCTGCCCATGTGTTGGCTGGAGCGTCTAACACGGACACTTGCTTTTGCAAACCATGGCCCCTGCTCCCCTGAGCTGTGCCGAGCTGCCGTTCATTGGTGCTAAAATTAGCCAAAGGCCCATCAATAAAGGAACCCTTGAAAGAGCTCGCTCTCAAGAGCATCAAAGCGGGACAGCCTGCACCCTTTTCATCAGCTCACTCTGCTCCTCAGATGATAAAGTGGGACCCACATGGCATGACTGCTGCTCTGGAGGAGATGTGGAGCAGGGCCTTGCGCATCGAGGGGCTGATTGATTTGTTACTGATATTTCCAGTACTGTGGCAACAATAACATGTGATGAGACTTTCCCCTTATCTGGCACTTTCCACCCTGTGCCTTTCACAAATGCTAATGAACCGGAGCTCGTGATGATCTTTGGAGGATGGGACAGAAAAAATTTAGGCATAATCAAACAGCATCTCTCAGCTCATGTTGTTTTTATTTTATCTCAATAAGAATCAGCTTTTGAATGACATGAAAAGCTGCTCCATTGAGTACAGAAGATGTTCAGGCCTGCAGGTGACTGATAGAAGGGACAAGACACAAGTGGATCCTACCCCGGGGAGGACACACTCACAAAGGGGCTGGACCCCCAGGTTTCCAGTCATGATTTGTCTGGAATCAGGTACTCTGGCCTGAGTCCAAATCCTGGGATACTTTGCCCAGTAGTGTCCCAGTGCCATGCCCTTGTGCATGGCTTGTGGGAGATGGGCCAGCACTTAGCATCCGTCAGAGCTAGTCTCCTGTAAATCTCCCCCAGGATTTAGAAATTATGAGGGTGGCCTAGGAAGTATCATGTTTAAAATCACAGAGACATTTACAAACAAGCTCCTGGAGGGATGGGACTCCTTTCCACTGTGCCATGCTCTCCAGGCTCTCTGGGGTGCTCTCAAACATGTTTTGCTTTCCAATCTTGGGAAGAAGCAACTTGCTTTAAAAAAAAAATTTAAGGAACTGTAATGCCCTGACTCCACAGGACTAACTCCATGACCCCGGAGGAGGTGCTGATAAAAGCCACCACATGATGTGCTGTTTGCAATAAAATCACTGGACTCAGCAGCCCTTGATTGGGTCCCTCATCTGCAATCTGCTCGAGTGCTGATTGTCATCCAGAGGCAGCCTCTAAGTGTTTTTAGATTCAGGAGGTGGGAGGCAGAGCAAGCATCCCTGCTGCAGAGGGGCCTGGGGGACAGGGGACACAGCCTCTGCTCACAGCTCTGTGATATTTCTCCCCCAATGTGTAAAGAGATCCAGAACACCCCAAGAAGAGGGTGATGGGGAGCCCACTGGGACAGACTGTGCTTAGCTGGCTCCTGCCACCAGACACCAGCAGCATCCACCCAGCACAGCCAAAGCCTGCACTGGGCAGACAGGACCAAGCTGGCCATATCCTGCACTCCAGGCTTTTGCTCTGCTGCTGCAGCAGATACTCTGCACCACCTACTTTTGTTCCTCTTATCCTCCCTGGCATCCCAAACCACAGCACATGGCATGTATAAAACCCATGTTCCCTAAAATGGTTCAAGAAGTTATACTTAGGGGGAAGATTTGCTCCCAGGTGTATCAGCCATCATCCACAAGCTGAATTATTTTGCATTAGAGGAGACTCACCTCCGTGATTTAAACCTGACTGATTTAAGCAGTCTCACAGAGGAAATGTGCCTTGGATGCCAAATACCAGCACTCTGCACTAGCAGGGTAATTAATTCAAAAGCACTGGAGAAACTGCTGCTGAAGACTTGTCCATAGCACTTGACATGCAGTGAATCAGCTGTGCTGCCATTTACATCTCTTTTGGCCCATGACTTCTTCGAGTCTCTTGCCCTACCTCCAGTGCATCTGCTCAAGTACCCAAAGCAATTTCAAGTCTGACATCACTGGAAAGTTTGGACCTCAGCTTCACCCCCATTCAGCAAATTGTCCCTAGCGACTGTGCCAAAGGAAAGGAGATGCAGTTCCTCTATCTACCTACAAACACTTCTGGTGCTGCAGAGCCTCTTGGCACTGGATTAGGGAAGGAACCTGCTTTTGAAATCTCGTGGACTTTCAGAAAGTTAAGGCAAGGTAAAACAAGGTATCCCAAAGGAAATCAGATGAGCTCCATCAGGAAATAAACTTTGAGGGATCTCATGTCTCTGAACCTTTTTGCCTGGGTGGATAGTCCGACCTCGGCAGCAGAGCTGGGGCAATCCAAGCAGCCTGCAGACACTGCTGCTTGGCACTAATATGTTCAGTAGAGAAACTCTAGAGGAAAGAGTCTTTCAGGGAACAAGTTCGTTGGCAGAGCTTCAGCTGTGCACTAACGGCATTTCCTATGAATCACCAAAATTACTTGAAAATCCCCCTTTTCCTGCAGTACTTAACAAAACCCCCTCTCCAAACAGCCGAGAATGTCCCAGACTACAGAATTCCCCTCCAACTTCTTGCAAGGCTCGGAAATGGCACTGTTAGCTCACAGACACCTTCTCCCCAGACCCAGATACCTTTGGTTCACTTCAAGCGCTGCAGGAATATTTGTCCCACTGTCCCAGCCCTTCTCCAGGCTCTGCCCCAACGGCCAGAGCCGTGATCGAGCTCCAAGGCCCCCCGTGTCCCTTCCCTGATGGACGACGAGCAAGGCACAATGCTACACCCATGCTGTCGTGGCTGCAGATGATGGGGCCTGCCTGGAGACATGATGTGGTTAAATGCAAGTGTTTGGCATAAGTGGGGAAGGCTCACCCCAGCCTTTCATGTCGCTGCTGTCCATCTCCTGCAGCAGTGCCAGAGACAAAATCCGAGGCTCTGGGTCAGAAATGGCACAACCGTTCATATCTTTTCTGATGCAATAAGGCATCACCTGTGCTGGCTGTAACCCTGGACTACAAGGGATATGACAACTTTCTGAGGGTTATGTGTGAACACTTAAAGCGGGCACCCTTGCCAAAAATAATGGTGCCTCTTGCCTTGTGCCAGCACTGGCATTGAAGCTTTGCGCTGAGAGCCAGCCTGGCGAATGCAGCCAGTGTCAGACTACTCCGGAAAAACAGAGTTATTTTCAACCTGGACCAGTTCCCTGGGCTGGCTCCCTGCAGCCCCGTGCCTGGCCCTGCCAGCACAAGGGAGGGAGCAGCGGGAGGGCAGGGACAAGTAGCCCTGGCAGGGGTGGCCAGCAGCACCTCTTTGGTGCCTGTGGATGCCCTTGATGTGGGTGGGTGTCAGGCAGGACATTGCCCAAGGAATGTGGAGGGACCAGATCCCTCCCACCCCACTGCAATGCCCTGGTGAGTGCCACATCACCCCGCTCTGCCAGAGGCACCTGCGGGGGAGCAGGGTTTGGTTGGATGGGTGGCAAAGCCACGCCATGAGGTGTCTTCGGGCACACAGACAGGACTGTCTGAAGGTGACCTACCTCATGTGAGGTCCCAGAACAAGCCTGGTTTGGTTCCTACTGGCAAAAGCTGCTCCTCTCCAGCTGTTTTCCCAAACGCCGTAAGCTCTGCTAAAAATAGCTGGATGCAGAATCAGCTAAGGTCAGCGCAAAGCTGAAGCCCAGGGGCTCAGGAGGGAGGGCAAAGGCCCCTGCGTGAAGGGCATGCTGCTGGTGTAACGGCGTGGGCACGGGGACTGCAAGTAGATGCTAGAGCAGCATGGGTGTCCCCAGACAAGCAGCCTGCTGTGTCTACAAACCTGCAATCCAGATCTAATTTAAAACACAAATCCCTCAGCTGTGCCAGAAGTTCACTTGCCCCTCCTGCCAAAGAGCAAAGAAATACTGACATGACTTTGGCTGCCCAGGACTGAGTGAAACCCATTGGTGGTGTCTGGGTTTGTTCATCTGCACCCAGGTTTTGCCACTTACAGGGAAAATTAGGGGCAAAACTGCCTTGGGTTCTGTCGTGGTTTAATCCCAGCTGGCAACTGAGCACCATGCAGCCGCTCACTCACTCCTTCCCCCCCCACCCAGTGGGATGGAGAGGAAAATCGGAAAAAAGAGTAAAACTCATGAGTTGAGGTGATAAAAAAAGTTTAAGAACTGAAATAAAATATAAAACAATAATAATTATAATAATTATTATTGTAATAGCAATGAAAAGGAAGATAACAAAAAAAGAGAGAGAAATAAAACCCAAGAAAAGACAAGTGATGCACAACACAGTTGCTCACCAGCTGCTGACCAATGCCGAGTTAGTTCCCGAGCAGCGATCTGCTCCCTCCGCCAACTCCCCCCAGTTTATATACTGAGCATGATGTCCTATGGTATGGAATATCCCTTTGGCTAGTTTGGGTCAGCCATCCTGGCTCTGTTCCCACCCAGCTTCTTGTGCACCTCCTCACTGGCAAAGCACGGGAAACTGAAAAATCTTTGACTTAGTATAAGCACTACTTAGCAACAACTAAAACATCAGTGTGTTATCAACGTTATTGTCATCCTAAATCCAAAACACACTGTACCAGCTACTAAGAATAAAATTAACTCTATCCCAGCCAAAACCAGGACAGGTTCTCCATCTCCCTGAGACAATAAATACTTCAGAGAGCAGATCAGACCTCGGGTTGAAGATATGGACCTTGCTTTTTCTTGGCTATGCAGGGTGCACAAGGTGAACGCGCCCCTCTGGAGAGGGGCTGATGCTAGGTGCCTGGAGGGACAAGTCAAAAGACAGAAGACAGCAGTTTTAGTTCTGAAGATCTTGGGCTGCTGCTGATCCCACTCTTCTTTTTCCCTTGCATCAGCTCCAGGTTTGTTGGACCTTGCTGTGAGACAACTTGATTCCCTAAACCATCAGAAAACTAGCCTGGCAAAACAAGGGAATCATGTCCTGCCAGGTTACAAGGTGCGTCAGCTCAGTGAGGGGCCGGACTGCTGGAGCGGCTGGCCAGGAGTGAGCAGGACTCTGCTGCTGGGCAGGGGATGGGATCTGTCAGCTCAGCTCAGCTGTGGCATGTAACTTTGCCCTTTGCAGTCCACAGCTTTGCCCTTTGCGGTCTGTATCACAGAACCGCTCAGGATGCGCATCCCCTGTGCTCCTAGGTCCTACCCACAGCAGCAGGAGGAAAGCCCTGGAAGATGGCAGCTCCACTCCAGAGAGGCTCTGAAATTATAACTTGACCTGAATGTGAGCCGACTGCTCCAGAGCAGAAGCGCTCCATGCTCTTTTACTTTTTCAGTCATGACTTTGCTTAGCTTGTCATTTCACTGTTCCTGCCTCCCCAGGAGCCTTTAGACAGGAGCCTGGAATATCCCTGCTGCCCAGGAGGATGAGCGGTTCCCTCCTGCTCCAGCTTCACAGCAGCACATATTTTCTGACACAGTTACAAGCATGCAAAGAGGATGTAGCTCCATCAGTGCTGCATGAAACAGCTGGTTTATTACACCGAAAACACTCCTCTCCTTTGCTGGGATCAAATTAACAGGTTTGGGGATGCTCAGTTCCAAAGCAGGCACAAATAAAGGATGAGCAATGCTGGGATCAAGGAGGGCTAGTCACACTGGAGGCTTGGTCATGCAGCAGGACTTCTGGCCTATCTTCTGGAATGAGAAGAGAGGGGATTTATTCTTTTCACTTTATCAAGTGATGCAGCTATAAACAGGTTTTCATTGTCTCAGTGTCCCTGAAAAATGTGAAAAATAATAATGAACAGGAGCTAAAGAATAGCTTGCGGATGCTCTAGCTGTCCAGTTCACCCCGTCTTCTTTGGTGGTGGTGCTGAGGCTGGTGTTCTCCCTGTTAGCTGTGAATGCAATGATTCTCATGTTCTCTCCTGGGTGTCTGCAGAGCGCCTTTCCAGGCAGCAGGGGATGTTTCTTCAGTTTTCCCATCTGACGGCTCCCATCTGGTGTTTTGGCTGACAGCATGTCATTGCCAACAGGGGACAACCCTTGCACTGTCCCCTGGAAGTCCTTGAGCCACTTGAGTTACTAGTCTGGCAGAACATTAACCCAGAGAAAGAGAAACCATTTGGACAATTTTCTGTAGGCTTGGAGAGCCGAACCGACCACGGAGAGTCTGACGAGCAGCCAAGGCTGGGCATTGGGAGCCGGTTGAGTAGGAGGGGAGAAGGATGCAGAAGTGAGACCATCCTGTATGAGCAGCAGTGAGTTCTTAGATCAGGCCAGCTGCTGTGAAACCACAGCCTAAAATTCCCCTTCCAACTTACATTTTCAGTGCTTTTAATTGATATCATTTTTAATCCAGTGTGTATCTCCATAGGTTTTATGTTTGTGCAGAGCTTGGTATTGTTCATGTTTGTCTTCACCAACTTCTGTGCTTTCCTAAAGACTCAGGGCACAAACCCCAAGGCAGAGGCCATGGCAGGATTTTTACAAGGCCAGGACTGCTTTCAGACTGTCAGTATCTTCACTGCTCAGCAAGGCAAACCCCAAACACAGTGCTATAGGATGTGGTTTTCTGCTAGGGGCTAGGAGGGGAATTTTCCTGCACCATGGCATGAAGACAGAACAGATCTGTTGGCCAAAATGAAAAACAACAAAAGCTTTTGCACAGGTGGACTTCATCCTGACACAGAAGGGCACAACACACCACGTGAGACCCACCTCCAGATCTGATCACCTTTTGGGCATCTAGGATCCACCAGGCTATGAGTCTTCTCCAACTTCATGCTCTGAATAGTGCTGTTCATTCCCTGGGTTAAATTCTGCCCACACAGAAATACACATGCACCTTCCCTCTTCTCCGAAACTGAACAAAGGTCTCTTTGTTACTGTGGAGACGTAAACAGCCCCGGAGTGGCTGAGATGTAAATCTGAAAGGTAGGATTCAACATGGTGTCCCCAGCCCACAAACAGATGTGGTCTGCAACCACAGGAGTGAGGAAATGGGAAACAGGCTGAGGACATCTTGGTGTGGCACACAGTGGGACACTGGCACGTGGGGCTCCCCAGCTCTTCCTTCACAGTGTTGGAGATGCGGTGGTTTTCCCCACACTCCTGGTCCCAGTGCAGGAGGGTGTTCACAGGTATCCTCACTGCTCCTGGCCAGGGGTGATGGTAGGTCTTTCTTCTCTTCTGTGTCCTGGATGAGTCCTGGCCTCGTTTATGCTGGCTGACTTCTGCCATCTCTCTGCCACCCTCCAGCCTGTCCTGCAGTCCTTCCCACATTGCCTAGACCGATCCTCCTTTGAATCCCCCCATTCCCATCCCTCCTGCAGGACCATTAGTGAATGCCTGTTAAAATAACCAAGACAAAAAAATACCAAATGCTGATTGCTGGTCATTTTTTGTTGTTGTTTTTGCACCACACCCAACTAGACTCCAGACACTTTGGGGAAGATGTGTGCCTGGGTGCGTTTGCACAGGGGTCAGTTCTGCCAGTCCCTGTCC
Organism: Leptodon cayanensis; assembly: GCA_027564655.1. Classification (NCBI taxonomy): domain Eukaryota; kingdom Metazoa; phylum Chordata; class Aves; order Accipitriformes; family Accipitridae; genus Leptodon; species Leptodon cayanensis. The sequence goes on from JANXJC010000044.1 coordinate 9,532,608, forward strand.
TGTGTGATGTTCCCTGGTCCGAGGCACCGGCAGAGTTCCCTGGACACAGAGATGTCCCCCGGCAGGCAGGAGGTGGCAGCATTGCATTGCCCAGGAAATCCTGCTCGCCTGCATACCCATGCATGGTCTATTTACTGGCCAGGAGCTGCAGACCTGTTTTTCCAGCTCCTCCAAGGATACGTGACTCAAGCCAAATGCCTCCAAACTGCTCAAATCCCATCCAGAGCAACCATTAAAAACAACTAAACCTCAAAGGCCGCTAAGTGCACATCAGTCCTAAGCTGTGTGCAAATCACCATTGACAGCAAAGTGGGGGCAACTGAGGACACAGGGGCTCCGCATTTAGAAATGAGTGTGATGTTTAAAGATACCTCATTTGCCCTTGAAACTTCAGCCTCCTTAACTAGTGTGCAATGTATCTGAGCTCCTCCGCACAAGATCTACATTCCCTTTGAGTGACAAGAGTGCAGATATTCTTGCTTGCGCAAATGCTCCTTGACAGAACTGAGGTGGGAATGAGTTGGAGGCTAGCTTGCTCTCGGAGCATCATTTTCATTCTGGTGCATCTGGCACAGTCCAGGCTGATTTTGAATCCTTCACATTTTATTTTTATTAGAGATGCAGAGAGACCTGTAGTAAAACCTTGGATCTAAGCTCCCTGAAACACAAGGGGAACTTGGTGCTGATATTTGCAATTCAGGGCATTGCTGGCTGCCAATCTCTCTCCATTCCTCCTGGTCTCTCACTATGGAGTCAGCCTGGTTGAGTCCACCACAGGAAGAAACACCGGCAAATCACAGACTTCCCTTGCTGCCTGACAGCCAGATGGACACAAGCCAGGACTTTTTTGCGCTTGTGCAGACAGAAAGTGTTTGTACTACAGTGCATTTCCCAAGCTAGAAAGCAACATGGTGAGTGCAATAAAAGCCTCTATCACTGTGTGGATGCTGTTCTGTTAAGAGGACTCCTCTACCTTTGTATGAACAACTTCCTACCAATATAGCAGTGTCCTAACCTGGACCTCTGAATCTCACTTTCCTCCAAAACAGTTAGCTATTGAGAAAAAATCTGTGCGCAGACCAGTCTTAAAATCAGACTTTTTATTATTCTCATGGCTTTGTATGCACCAGCAGGCAGGAAAGCAGTTTCTCTGACTGCTCCCCTTAAAAGCAGACACCCTGAGTAGGCTTTCCTTCTACATACATAAGCTACATTACTGTAGGAGCTTGCTTTCTTCTGCAGACTGAATCATTTCCCAAATGTAGGCTTGCACAGCAGAAGACGCTGCTCTGACAGGGAGTGATGATGAGTCACCGGGAATTCACAGTTTTGTGTTCCTGCAAAGGAAGAACTCACAGCACCAAGCGAGGGGGGCAACGGAGGAGATCTCAGTTTTGACAGACAGCAAGAAACAGCTCCTGGAGCATGAGCTACTGGGTCAAAGCAGTCTAGGGAAGGAAAGGAGCTGAGGGTAACAGCCACGTGAAGGTGGGGGCCGCAAGGCCAAGAGATGTGGCCATGACAGGTGGCTCTGCCCATGATGTGGTCCTTATGAGGGTGCCACAGCCTCCTCAGGCGCCTCCTCAGGCCCCTCCTGAATACTCTCCTGGATTGAGAAACACCCGGCAGAAACGCGTGTGGCCCGTCCAGGATCTGCAGTGCTGTGCACTGCAATCCGAGCAGGCTAAGGCTGAAGGGCGGAGGGATAAATCAGACATGGCAGGCCAAGCAGGGAAGGGTAATGAAGCAGATGTCGTGTGTGCCCAGGAGTAGGGAAGGTGCCACTTGCTCAGCCCTACAACCCACCAGGCTGCGGATACCACAGGGCCTTGGCACCACAGGACAGGAGACAGCTTGTTGTGGATTCATTTATATACAGAACCACACCATTAACGTGCACGCAGATCAGGGTTTGGGATTTGGCAAGAGCCTTGAAACAGTGCCAGCAGCCCAGCCACAACCCGGCAGAAGAGAGGCGTGAAGCATGCGTCACGGCGGTGACTCTGGCCCGGCCTTATCTCCTCTTCCCTAGTCCCGAAGGCCACCCCGCAGCCAGCCAGGGCGGACCCCCCGCAGCCAGCCAGGGCGGGCGCCCCACTGCCCAGGCTAGCGAGGAGCTCCCCACCGCCTGAGGGACGCAGAGGTGGGCGGGCAGAGCAGACCCCCGGGAGGCTCCGCAGGAGCCTGGCGGCTTTGAGGCCCCCCTGCTCCCAGCCCCAAGCGGGGCAGCGCCCAGAGCAGGCCCCGCCAAGGCCCGCCAGGCGGTGGGCTGGGGCGCCTGCCCCTTTAAGAAGCGGGTGAGGGCACGTATGCTGCCCTCCTTCCTCTTCCGCCCGGACTCGGGTTGGAGTGGTGCGCATGCGCGCAGCCAGCACGCGACGAGTCGCTGAGCCGGGGCGGGTGAAGAGTGACGCCGGTCATTGGCTTTGAGGGCGGGCGGTGCGTGCTCATGCGCAGAAGGCTAATCAGCGCCCTTTCGCCTCCCTCTCCCCCGCCCACGCAGCCCCGCGCGCAGGCGCGCTGCGGGAAGGAGGCGGCCTGTCCCTGGCGCATGCGCGCCGCCCGCCCCGCCCCGTTCCCAGCGTGCCCCGCGTGGTGAAGAAGCGGCGGCTGCAGGCTGGGGGCATTTTGTGTCCGCGGTAGCAGCGGTTGAGAGACAAGATGGCGGCAGCGGCCGAGTGAGGGACCGGCAGCGGCCGGGACCCGGCAGAGCCAGCGGTCTTCGCGTTTCCCTTCCCCTCCCCCCTCTCCCTACCCCTGCCCTCACAGCACCGCTGTGGCCGCTCCTTGTCTTTTCTGGAGGGCGCCGAGAGCTGAGCGCCGCCCGGCCGGGGAGCGGGACAGAACCGCGCAGGGGGGCGCCCGCCGGAGGGGCCCGGCTGGAGCTGAGTAGCGGGGACCAGCTTTCCTTGTTCTGCCCCCCCCCCCCTCCCCTCCCCTCTTTTCCCTCCCCTGTCCCTTTCCCCTCCTCTGGGGCGGCGGTAGAGCCCTCTTTCTCCCCCCGAGCCTCTCAGCGCCGGGAGGGCCCCTCAGCCGCCCCTCGCCATGGCGAGTAGCAGCGGCTCCAAGGCCGAGTTCATTGTCGGAGGCAAGTACAAGCTGGTGCGGAAGATCGGGTCGGGCTCCTTCGGGGACATCTATTTGGCGATCAACATCACCAACGGGGAGGTAAGGGCGGCTCGCACTCCCTCAGCTCCTCGGGCCCGTCGGCGCGGTCCTTTCCGCACCTCGGGGGGGAACCGGAGACCGGTGATAACCTTCCCGAGGCCGACTTGAAGCCTGGTTTTGCCTCCTCTACCGCTGCCCGCGAGGCACTGGGCGGCCCCGTCTCGCCAGGGGTGGCTAAGCCGCCCTCCGCGGGATGGGGGAGCGAAGGTGCGTACCCCGGGGTTGAGGGGCTTCCCCCGCCTGAGGACCATAATCGCCGGGGCGGGTGGAGGGGGTCACTGCCCCTTCCGACAGCCGAGCCGTGCGATCGTGGTCTCTCCCACCCAGCAGTTGCATAGCTCGCTTGTGAGTGCTAGGGAGAGGAGACCACCATTGTGGGAAAACATACTTTGTCTTTTATGAGCACCCAAAGTTGCCCCTCTCCCGCCAATCACCTATCCCCCTTTCTCTCAGCTGGGGAACACTTTATCTCATTTTTGTCAACAGTAATAGAAACAAAGAAGATCCCCTGTTTCTTCAGCTTTTTTTTGTGGTGTTTTTTTTTTATCTTCCCCCTCACGGCTCTGAGCTGTAAAGAAGAAACACCCACGTATGTTCTTCCTCAGTTATATGGATCTGAAGACTTTATATCTCCAGCTCAATTTCATGACCTGGGATGGATATTTACGTACAAATCATCAGGATATGGATTTTATTTGAAGATGCTACAAAATGCAGGACATTGAGCACCGAGAGCCTAAAAAATTATACCTCAAAGCATTTGCAGCAGGGGTGTGTGTGGGATATTGAAGTGTTGTGCCCCTTAAACCTCAATGGCAAGGCTGTGCTTGATGGACACTCTGCTCTGACTCCTTGTTCCCTTTCACTGTAGGAAGTTGCTGTAAAGTTGGAGTCTCAGAAGGCTAGACATCCCCAGCTGCTGTATGAAAGCAAACTATACAAGATTCTGCAGGGAGGAGTTGGCATCCCACATATACGGTAGGAATCATTCATGTATGCCAGTACAGTGACTTTTCTTTAACGTTAGTGTGAGGCAGGACACCACCATTAAAAACAGATTTATGTGGGAGGGATTGGGCTGTTGGGGGGGGCGAATGCTTCATTCCAAGCTGTACAACTAGTTGGGTATCCTCCACACCGGCCTGCTGTATTTTCTTACGCGTACATAGTGTGCTTTGAAAGTGAGATCTTCAGCAGTTCTTGAGCTGTGAGAAATTCTTGTCGTGATTAGAACAAAGTGTGAGACTGTTTCGGTGAGGGCCAGTGTTCTTGATGAAGTAGAGAGTTTGGAGCTGGTACTGGAAATGGCTGCTTTCTTTTGTTGCTTGCTTTTTTCTTTTTTTTTTCCTTTTTTTTTTTTTTTTTTGTTCCAACATGTCTTCCTCCTCCGCTCAGAAAATGGCGGATGGACGTGATTAACCCTCCCCCTTCTCGTGTTGGGACAAGGAACGTGCTCAGGCATGTATCTTTTCCTTTCATAGTTATGTGCTGTAAGGCTTGAGACTACAGAGAACCTCAACCAGGAATGAAATGGCAGCCCCTTTCTGTGACCCGCAACAGATGCGTCACTAGGATTTCCATACAGTTAAAGTGCCAAGATTAATCCCTCCCAGTTGCTCTTTATGCGGCTTCCTTGTTTCATATTCTGTCTGAAACTTTTGATAGTGTTTAATAATTTCCTGATCTGGAAGTAAATCAGTGGTGCAGCAGACTCTAGGAGGAGTTATTTCTCTTGAGATTATTGAGGTGTTATACTGGGTTAGTTCCCAACTACTGAATCTATGCATCAGAATAGATTAAATAAAACTTCAGTTTTCTCCAGAAAGACTTTGTACAAGAAGTTGTTCTTTTTTTAAATTTTATTAATAATTGGTTTTAAAGTTAGTATTTTTTATGTTTGCACTGTGCCATAAAGGAATTTTTTCCATGAGCTGCAGAAACGTTTTCAATTTAGATATTGGGTCAAACTGTGGATTTCGTTTAATCTGTTGACCCTTCATTGACTTTGTTGTGTGTGCATCTATATAAATAGTGGCCTGTAGAGTCTAACTGTAAGGTCATAATGATGACATATTCTAGATGATGTATTCATTTTAACAAAACCTAAAACAAGTTTGCATTTCTGAGGTTAATAGCTCCGCCCGCCCCCCCCACTCCCCGACACAACTGGCTGTAGTCCTGAATGTAAGTTGGAGCTATATAGCAGAGGAGACAGTGTTGTCTTGGCCATCTGTCATTCACTGCAGCCTTTTGCAGGAATAGAATAAACATACCTGAATTAAGCAGAATACTTGCAGCTTAAACAGAGTTGCTTATGTGAAAACAGATTTAGTCTTTATTTTAGACTACAGTTTCCTTCTTTTCTTCAAATGGGTGCCTTTATTTCACAGCTGAAAGAATAGAAATTGCATTTTGGAAAGCCGTCACAGTATAGTTAATGTGCAAAACCAGGGATAACTGGGAAAACAGCCAAAGCAAGTGGATATCAGGTGTTTCATCGCAAAACTGGAAAAGCAGGCATTGTTATACTATTTTTTTGAAAAAGTAAACGAACATTTGGTGCTATAACGAGGCCTAAGTTGCAAATTTTTCAACTTTTCCATGTTACAGAAGTGAACTACTATTTTAAGTTCTTGGATTTGGTTTGCCCTGTGAGAATGTTTTATTTAAAGCTGAAATACTGGAAGTAATCTTGCATGTTGAGAAACTTGCTTCTAGCTTCAATTACAGCAGTCATCTTTAAGTTTTCTTTCCCCTGTATTTGATGTTCTTGCATCTGACTTTGTTTTCTGTATAACCAGTGACTGTGGTTTAGAAGTCTCACCACCACAGGGGAACTACAACCTTTCTTTAACACACACTTCCTTCCTTCTCCCCCCGCCCCCCAAAATAATACAAGATTACAAGAATCTGAATAAGAATGGACAACTGAGGTAATACTCAAAACAACTCACATTGTTTCATAGACTCATTGTGCTAAAGGTGTGTAATCTGTTTAATAATGTCAGTGAATCTTAAAAGTTTTTCACTTTCAGGTTCTCATAGTGTTAATCTTTGTAGTATTCTTCTAGAAAAGTGTCTTTCAAAAAGTTTTTGGAAACACCTCTTGTGTCTTCAGAAGCAGCATGAATTTTAAATCTATTTGTATGTATCAGATGCTGCTTGACAGGTTCTTTGACTAGGCTTCTGTTACTAGTTGTTGTCTTGCTGTATGACATGCGGTGAGGCTTGAAGAAATCTAAAATAGTATTTTTACGTTTATCTTCTTTAAAAGGAAGCTGAGCAGGGTACCCAGCACAGTTCTTGCGACAAATGTTAAAATGTGATGTGTTTGGTAGAAGTAGAATCCATGGTACCGTGAATTTAAGGAGAAGGATTTGGCCTACCAAATGAGATGTATCACTGTGGTGCTTAACAAGGATATGTATTTGAATAGGTGATTACAAAGAGTAAGACCAAAGTGAAATAACTGTGCATATTGTTTCAGACAATTCAAGCTTTTCTGACATGCGTTTTTGGCAGCAGCTAAGCTGAGAGAATGTATGACTTTGTACTTAGGTCACTTTGCATGTGTAATTGATAATACACATTCTGCCATTGTTTTATAATAGTATGCTGTCAAGTTGGAATAAGCTGTTCTTGGCTCAGTATGTTTAGAAGGATGAATCAAGTTGAAGGAAAATCTTTCAATACATTTGCTAAAGTTTCTGTAATGTGACACCTTTAAACAACAGCAGCACAAACAGAGTATTTCATAAAAAATTAAGGAATCGTTCTAAGCTTTTCCCATTGCCATGGTGTGTAAGCTGGGCTCAGCAGCATTTTTATCTCAGTGCTACGCATCTGGCAAACAGAGGCACATAATCTTGCATTCCTCATTTAAGAATGAGGGACTTGTTGTCTATTTTTCATCTACTTAAGTAATGCAGTGGCCAAAATCAACTTACTAGAAGTTGCATTATGTGGCTTTGATTACTAAAGTGGTCTGCTGTGGTTCTTTGACTCACAAAGCTGAAATAATAGGTGAGGTATGGATTGCTCATTAATTTTGGGCACCTGTTCTGAATTCTGCCCTTTAGATGTGATTGCAAACTTAGTAATGATAATTTAAGTGACACTCCAGATACACTACCTTATCTAGAACCAAGCAATTTTTTTTATAGTCTGTAAGGTTGATTTGATGGCCTTTCTGGCTGATTGCAAGAAAGCTAATGAGCAAAATCTGAGGTTTGGAGTTAAAAGTTTTTTAATATTGCTTCTGTGGGATCAGCTGTGAGCCTTCACTTGTCATGGCGGGTGAACAAGGGGCCTTGGTACTCCCACTGTAACAGAACATGTTGTTTGCACATAAAATAGCAAAAATTGAGATTGGAGTGTCTTTATTTTCTGAATATTCTAAACCCTTTTAGACTTGCAAATCTTTGACTTTGCTACTTACTGTTGTTTCCTGGAACAGTAGCAAAGTTCTGGAACTTGCCTGAAAAGTTTCACAAAACCTTATGTAAATGCTCTGCAGATTTTTAAGCTGTGGTTTGTTCTTGATGTACAAATTTTGGTTAATTATTACCTTCATTTTTCACAAAAGGCTCTTGAACCAAGCTTAACATTCTAACAATCTGATCTGCCTTTAGGACCCAATGCAAAGTCTGCAGTATTCTGCTGGGCTTATTCTCATTGTTCTCAGCCATCAGCTGTCTTTTTCTTTTTTCCTCTCTTTTTCAGTGGCACAGCATTTTTAGCTGTAATCTTGTTAACTGGGCACTGATCCTGTTAGTTTGGACTATCTACCTTTATTCCAGAATTCTTGGTTCTGGCTTGGAGGAATGCAGCAGAGTATTTGGTGATATTGTATGTTGTTTTGTTCATACTGTAAGTGTTAAACCACTCTTGAGAAAAGCAATTCTTTGAATTATCTGTGACAGCCACTCTTGATTTTTGCCATTTACGGCGTTTATCAACTGTTGTTTGTGTCCTTTACAAAGATTACCTTTGGGTACTCTTTTAGACATACTTTTGAAAGAGAAGTGGGCTTCAGATTTTTCTCCTGACAGTATCATGGGATAACTTGTTTTCATTATCATCCGTTTCAAATGGAAAACAGCTATGCTGGAGCCAGCTGTGGCTATTGGTGATGTATTAGAAGTGTTGCACTTAAGAGCAGGAAGAGAGCCTAGTGAATGTGAAACAGATACTGCACGTATTCTTGTGTGGGCAAGGGCAAAGAGATACTGTACAGCATGTAAGGCTAATCAAGGTGATATTTAAGTTTAGTAATTTTGTAAGTTTAAAAACCAAAAGCTACTGACTTAGTGATTTTTTTTTTTTTTTGCAACATTCTCTTGCAAACTGAACGAGTAAATACTTAGGTTTCTGAACTTTTCAATGCAGTAATGTCTTGCAAAATATTTTGATGTTGAGAAATTCAGTATTGCCACCCATGTATCACTACGCAATCTTCTAAATAGTGAAACATTGTAAAGTTTGGGGGGGGGGGGGAATCTATAAAAGCATCTATAATTTTTGTTCTTCTGGTTGCTTACTGCCATGGTGTTGGATAATCAATAACAGACTGTGTCTGTATTCACCTTCACTAAGTAACACATGTAATGGAAAAATCTGTAAATACACCTCTCAACACCTTAGTTTTAAACTGTTTTCCCAGTAACTTCCTGCAACATAAAAAAAACAAAACACGCGCACACACAAAACCCCAAAACCACCACTGGAAAAATACGCACCAAGCCCACAAACAAAAAAAACCCACCCCCCTACCCCTCAACACTTCCCCCCCAACAAAAAGAAAAAAAAAAACCCAAACTAGTAGTCAGTTAAAGTCTGAAAAGTTTTCTATCTTCTTTTCATTGGTAAGACTGATACTTTCATTTAGGTCTGCAAGTAATGAGGAGGAAGTTTCTAGCAATACAGCCTCCTATTAATTAACCTTCTGTTATTACTTAAGACTGCATGCTGAAGGGTAGAACCACCCTAGTGGATAAGGGGAAGCCTGTTGTTCTGGTAGATAAAAGTAAAATTGGAAGCTAGTATTTTAAATTGATACCCAAAATTTTTCTACTGAGAGAATGAATATCTTGAAACAAAATGTATTTCATGTTTTATAACAATCTAAACTTCTGTCTTAATTTGTCTTCATGGACCCCTTAAAAGCATCCAAGAGAGACCACAGTTTGAAAACAAATGAAGCTATCCTTTTTTCACTTCATGTTTTTTTTTTCTTTTTTCTCCTTGCCTTAGCTCAGCCTTTGTAGAAGGAGTTGCAAAAGTATGCAGTTTCCATTCAGTGTTACTGTTTGGAATAGGCGATCAGCAGAGGTACTACTGAAACACTGTTTTCCTCAACAATGTTCCCTGTACCTACTGTGGATTAATGGATTACCTTCTTAACTGAACTGAACCTTCTGACTTTAATGGAAGAAACTTGACTTGGGTTCTCCTCACTTCCTACCAGGTGTTAACGTACCTCATTAAACAGCTAGCAAAACAGCAAGTCAACTACATGGAAGTATGTTTGTATGCAACATAAGACTAGGCAGATGAAATGACCTTATTGCTTAGGAGATGAGTTGCACTGGCATACTTCGTGTGTTCATATTTCTCTCATAACTGTACAAAAAATGATACAGAATTTTATTTATAGAGTCTATCTAACTTCATAGCGTAGGGTGTTCATTGCTGTTTCTTTCTTTAGTACTTGGGTGGCCTAATTCATACTCACCATGGCAACTAACTTTAGATGACATCTGCTAAATATTCCACTTCAGTATTTCAGTCATGCCATATTATGTTAAGTTCATTTATATTACTCGTAGCTGGCTAGCAGTTAAGAAGTGCTTTTCCAGCTTCAGGGGAGATAAACTAGAAATACAAAATATGTGTCAATTTAGACATGAATCTTATGATGCTAGATTACTGTTCCTACATGTGTTGCTTCAGTATCTGTTAAGACTCAAATTAGTATATTTTTACAGGCAGAATATACTTCCCAATTTGTCTGAAACTTCATTATTTGTCAGGAGATATCTGTCCTGAGAAGTCTAGAACATGGGACCAGAAGGGACCACTTTGGTCCAAATCCAGCACCTGTTTTGGACAACATGCTATTTTTTCTGTGAATCAGTCAGGTGCAATGTTAAAACTTTGTAGGCTAACATGGCAGCACTCATGATTCTGTTGTCAGAGGGAGAGCTTCTGTGCCTGAAGATAAATGCTTGTACCCATAGGCAGTGAGCTCCTATTTATTTCTTCCCTAATATTTTTTTTTAATAGCCTTCTCCCAGTTACAGTCCTTCCGTATCTATAAAGAATAGTTGTATAACTCCATAGCTGCCTTGCTGAGCTGGTTGAATACATGATTACAGCGGTCATCACCTTCCCATCTTTTCTGAAGTCTCTTTCCTGTCCCTGTTCTGATTGGGATTTCCTTTTCTGAATGTTGTTGACAGGGTTTGCATGTCAGTGCCTTAAGCATTGATACGGATTGCTTCACAGTTTCTGTGTAGAATACCTGTACTTCTCCTGGTTAGGATTACTTATTATTTTTCAGTGATGCCTGGTACTAGAACTGTATGATTATAGGGATGTCTGTGTTTTCTCTTTAGTCACATCATCTGACTAATGCCTAGTTCAGAGACTTTTGTATAAATGACTTAGTGCTTGCAGAAATGGAATACAGTTCCAGAGTGTTCATCAGTTCAGTGTCATTTGCTTTTCTGTAGGATGTCTGAATCCTTTGTGTTCGTGAAGCCTTCCAGACTTGCATATTCACCCTCATGTGCCTGCTGACTTGTCAAACTTATTAATAAGGTGATCTCAGGTAATTCTAAGTGATCTCAGGTAGTTCTAGTAATAAGTTCTTTCCAGCTTGCTTGTTCACTGTACGCTTTTAATAGCTTTCTTATCTGCCTTAGTTCTTCTGACAATCCCTGTTTTTGTCATGTGAACTCTTCCACTTAGTGTTTGAAAGCCCAAGTGCTGGGAAACTAATTGCATAGGACAGGGTAATCATAGGGTCACATACCATGAATTATGAAAGTGGCAAAAGTTTATGTAATCTGAAAGAAGTTGAAATTGGCCTTTTTTTTTTTTTCATGTGACTGTAAAGGTTTCTGGAAGTCTAAAGGTTTGAGTTTAACTACTTGAGTCTTGTCACAGAAGTATGGTACTTCCTTGCAGTGAGGTACCAGGAGATTATTTTTTTTTTTTTTTTTTTTGTCTTACAAAAGCATGACCTTCTTCGGTTCTATTTGTAATTTCAGGTTGCCACAGCCTCCACTGGCATGGTCAGTGATCTAACTGACAGAAGACTTAGAGGGAGGATAGGTTACTTGGCAAAGCAGATATTGGTGGAGGAGAGCTTTTATTCAGCTGGAATGAATTAGTCTTGTTATAGTTGCTCTGTTAGTAGGAACACTTTCTTGTGGCACTGAGCTGATGTTCTGGTTTTGTATATAATAAGTTGACAAAATGACATGCCATTATGCTAATGGTGACAATGCCTTTACCGCCTTCATGGTTTCAGAATGCATGGTATTTGGGGTTTCTTTACCAGTGATGAACAGCTGTGCAGTTATTCAGTAGTTTAGTTCATCTTGATCTAAATTTGAGATTTTTTTCATGTGAATCTTCTGAATCCTTTTCTTTTATTCTCACACAGCTTTGATAATTGTGCTGGTTTTATCATCTTGTTGTTGTAATTACAAGTGCCAGTGTAATGGATTAAACTGCTGGTTGCCTATTAAAATTGCGTAAGTGGTACCATAGTGTGAAACTGAGCCTATAATTTCATGGCCTGTGTCTGAATTCTGTTAGCCCTTTGCCTACCTTTCTTTGCTAGCTGCCCTACCTCAATGTGACCCTTTCAAAGGATGATAAACCAGATGTGAAGAGAATATTATAATAACCAAATGAAATGTTTTCTCAGTTAATAGCTTTTGTTTGAGAAAAATTGTTAGAAAAAAACTAACATTTCTTTTGTCATTGACATTATTTATGAAATATGCTGTTGCTGAAATAGACATCATACTATTTTTGAAAGATGCAGCTCTGAAAACAGAAAAGGATTTTAAGTTTGGGTAGACCTGACTACAGTATTTGCTACTAAGTGCTAGGTGTATGTCAGTATTTCACTTGCTTGTCTCAAGGTTAGTCAAGAGAATTAAAAAAACACCCCACATGAGTTCAAGTAAACATTCACTTGTCATGTGATCTGGCATCATACCTGCTTTACTGTATGGGATTTGGAAACTGAATACTTTCAAACCACTGTGCCATGTGACTTAGTTGTTCAACATAGAGCTACAAATACTGAAATTCAAGATGTTACAAAATTTCAGCTGTATACCTATACTGGGACAATATATCAGGCTGCTAAACCGCTTGATTTGACAACTTGTTAATGTGGTGAGTATTGGTCTTTCACATTAGACAAGTCACTGAAGTCAAATTAAGGTCACTGTTCAGTCTTTAACCATGCTTTGACAGAAAGCTTCATAAAGGATATTTACTGTATTCTAACCGATCTGTAGTAATTTGATCTGTAGCTTTAAACAGATGAGGCAAGGGAGAGTGACGAAGCATTTTTATGCATGCGTGAGCTTGGGCACGCCTTACAGCTTGAATATGGACTAAGGTTCTTAACAGCTATGTCAGATGTTACAGTGTTACACTGCCAGTTCAAAGATAAATCTTAGCTCTTAATAATGTTGTCCTGTTAATGTTTTGTGTAGTCTTCAATAAGATCATCTACTGCTGTTCTTCAGGAAAGCTGATAATAATCTGTACTTGGTGTGGGGTTTTGGCATAAGGAGGTATAAATGGGCCTATGCTACAGAATCAAAATTCTCCATTTAGGAAGTACGTCCTAATGGGACATACAGCACTGTGGGAGCAAATAGGAGAAGTAATGAGTTTTCCTAGTCTAGTAATTCAGCTTTTCTTTTTGAAATAATGTATTGTATGTAACTATATGCAAAGTCATTACCTAGCCAAAGTGAACTGTCAAGTATTTAAATCTCTTGCCCCCACTTTCCACTCCCCTCCAAAACTCTCCCTGCTTAAAATGTATTGCTGCTGTTGCTTCCTCAACTTTAGTATGAGAAAGTACTTCCAACTGTTCTTCAGGAAAAAAAAAAAAGTCCGTGGAGCTCTGACAGACATGTGGGACACTCGTGTTCTGAGATGGTAGTATCATCTAATAATTCCCCAGGGCTTTGTATGGATCTTTCCTTCCTATTAGTAGTTCACTCCAAGTGTCATTGCTGATGCAGTATTAGAACTGTCTTTGAGACACTAGCTTTTTTTTAGAGTTGTGCTTACTTCGTTGCATTGTTGTTTTGCACTTTAACCCAGTAGTGTTAAAACTTGCATGCCAAAGTGCTCTGAATTTGTGCATATCCAAAATGTGTGCTTATATGCCATCTTAAATTGATTATGCGAATATGGGAGTAAGGAGTACTTGCCAAGCTCTTATGTATCATAATATCCAAGGTTCCTAAGAAGAGCCAAGACTTCCAACATTTTTACTCAGAGCTGCCAGTAGTAGCAGCTACTGGACTTTGAATGGACATGATGTAGCCTTACTTGTTAATCCCATTTTCCCTGGAAATGTTCCAAGGGAAATGAAAACTGACTTGCAGTGTTAGCAAAGTAAATAAAGCACAAGTTACTCCAATACCCTAACAGAAGTTTCAGTTGCCGGTAGTGAAAGGAATAGATGTAGCAGTCTTCTGTGAGGAATTACAAGCAGGTAAACATGAAAATGAAATGTTAAGAGGTCCTGTGTTACTTCTTTGTCTTGCAGAGTTGATTCTGCTTTCCACCAGTGCAAAATGGTCAGGATATTAAAATTTTCATGTGCATATGTAGAAGTAGGCCAAATGGAGGTTGTGCAATCAACCTGAATTACTGCACTTACTAAGCAGAGATCCCTATAGGGGAACCAAATGCTTTTTAAAATATAGCTCCCAGGGTAGGCTTCTTTTTCATCAGCTTCACTTTTCTGTGATGCTGTAACTAAATTTTCTTAGTTCAGTTGAAGACTGATCTTTGATCCTTTTCCCTTATACCGTAGTCGCTTGGGCACTGAATGAACCTTTACTGTACTGAACAATTACGCTCAGCATCTGAATTGGACTTCAGTTCTTGAAGAAAATCTTATTTTATCTAGATCTCGATTTACTCCTCTGCTTCAATTTGGCTTGTTATTATTAGACTTTTTAATGACAAACCTACATTTCATATGACAGAACAATTAGGCAGGTCATTTGGTCCAGTTTTCACTACTCTAGATGACCACTATGTTTAATTTTCACCTGTGACCTATGGAGTTGTTTATAAAGCCTTGTCAAAACTACTCAGCTGTTTGCATAGGTGACTTTGATAGGAACCAAGATGTAGATTTACAGGCATAGTCAGTAATTCTTGAACTGAAGTTGGTTTGTAGTTGATTAAGAACTTTTCTCAGCAGCATCTCATTTTGACTCTTTCTCCATCCCTGCATTGCATTTTTAAAATACTCTTCTTGGCTGCTCTTGCAGTTGAAACTAGCTTCTGATCATTCCTTAAAAGGGCCTAGCTACGCAGGTCTTTTCAAAATGCTTATGTTTCATGGTTTGGTGTCAGATTGCAGTGTGAATATTAACCTTTTCATAAATTACAGACTTTATCAAATAATACCATCAGCATGCTTTCTTAGTTGAGTCACTTGTAAGTTGGGGGTTTTTTTGTACATCATAGTACATTCAATGACTCTTGAGAAGGTAAAAACTGATAAATAGTACTTACAGTATTGGTATGATCATGAACATGTTCGAGGGAAAACTGATTTGTTGACATTTCTTTTGAATGACTGCTTTCAAAATATGTATTTTATCCATCCCCTCCTGATGTAGCAAATGAATAAAGGTACTAGACTGACCTGTAAAACAATGAGTATGATCCACAGCTCATATATAACTTTTATCAAATTTATAACAATGCATTACAAAGTGCATGGCTTCTACTAGAATCCTGACAGTGGGAAGGTACAGGCCAGTAGTTCTTGAAACAAACTGAAATATAGAATCTTTTCTCTGTGGTTTTTAAACATTTTACTCTACTATCCTGGGAAGCTTGGAATCCTATGACTAACAAGGAATTTGTCAGCTTTATCAGTGGTAACTACTTTCCAGACAACTGTGCATTAGTGTCCTGGAGTCATTGCCTAAAGTGGAAATAAAATGTCTATACAGATGTCATGGTTTAACCCCAGCCAGCAACTAAACACCATGCAGCCGCTCTATCACTCCCCCCTCAGCTAGACAGGGGAGAGAGAATATAACAAAAGGCTTGTAGGCAGAGATAAGGACAGGGAGAGATCACTCAACCAATTGCTGTCATGGGCAAAACAGACTCGACTTGGGAAAATTAACTTAATTTATTGCCAATCAAACCAGAGTAGGGTAATGAGAAATAAAACCAAATCTTTGAAACACCTTCCCCCCACCCCTCCCGTCTTCCCAGGCACAGCTTCTCTCCTGAATTCTCTACCTAGCCCCCCCCCCCACCAGCGGCACAGGGGGATGTGGAGTGGGGGTTACGGTCAGTTCATCACACGTCGTCTCTGCTGCTCCATCCTCCTCAGGGGCAGGACTCCTCACACTCTTCCCTTGCTCCAGCATGGGGTCCCTCCCATGGGAGACAGTTCTCCATGAACTTCTCCAGTGTGGGTCCTTCCTACAGGCTGCAGTTCTTCGTGAACTGCTGCATCATGGGTTCTTTCCACGGGGTTCAGTCCTTCAGGCACAGACTGCTCCAGCGTGGGTCCCCCGCGGGGTCACAAGTCCTGCCAGAAAACCTGCTCCGTGG
>JANXJC010000044.1:9548774-9586913 GCA_027564655.1 Leptodon cayanensis
GACCTCCCTGGGCTGCAGGGGGACAGCCTGCCTCACCGTGGTCTTCCCCACGGGCTGCAGGGGAATCTCTGCTCTGGTGCCTGGAGCATCTCCTCCCCCTCTTTCACTGACCTTGGTGTCTGCAGGGTTGTTTCTCTTACATGTTCTCACTCCTCTCTCTGGCTGCAATTTCTATGCTGCAGCAACTTTTTTTTCCCTTCTTAAATATGTTATCACAGAGGTACTACCACTGTCGCTGGTTGGCTCAGCCTTGGCCAGTGGCAGGTCCATCTTGGAGCTGGCTGGCATTGGCTCTGTCAGACATAGGGGAAGCTTCTAGCAGCTTCTCACAGAAGCCACCCCTGTAGCAACCCCACTGCTACCAAAACCTTGCCATGCAAACCCAATACAACAGATGTTTAAGCCTCAGCTACTACTGTGTTTGAGCTGAATCTTGATTTTTTTTTTTTTTTTTTAACCTGCATGCTCTTATTATGGGGTATATTCTTGTATTCTTGGTGTATCTTGTCTGCACCTTGGTTGTTGGAGACTTAATACTCCTTCAGGAGAGAGCTGGTCAGTGCCTTATCCATTGACTGCTGGTACTAGGTTTTTGTTGTAAGGACTAGGTGGCTAGCAAAGGCAAAATGTAGCCTTCCAATCGATAAGGTGTTGGATTTTTACTGTTATGTACTACTAGTACTCAGCACAGCTTCATGAACAGTTTTTCATGCACACCTCACACTTAACTGTAGGTATCTGGAATGTACAGAAGGACTGTAGAGAAGAATATTCAGGTTCTGTCTTTCAGTGCCCATTTAAAATATGGAAATTAACAGCTGAGATTTGCAGAAGTGAAGGGCGTGACTCCAGGTCCTCTCAGGTAGCTTAGGTAGTGAAATACTATCCCCAAGTTGCAGATAACATAAAGCAATACTGTGATGGAAATGCTAGATGTGTATTGGAAGGAAAAATATGCATGGGAGGCCTTCTGCTTGTCCTCACAGCATTGGTTAACATTTAATTTTTTGCCCCAAATTGATGTATCGACACTTAAGGGCGGATATCACAGTCTGTTTGGCTGCAAGTGATGTTTTGCTACATTTTTATTTTTGCTTTTGTGACACTTCAGTGGTTTTTACTTTATGATGTTGAAAACGTGGTAAAGAGCCTTTATCTTCTACTTAATAGGACAGTAGAACTTGATTGCCGTTTGTTGAATTTGGATGGATGAACAAACTGGTACTATGAGTTAACTGAATGAGCTGCTTTGGTCTGTTGCAGAGAAGTCACACCTGAAAACAAAGCTTAAAGCATTTAAAGATGTTTTTATGAAGTCAAATAATGCAGGAAACAATGATGGGAGTGTAAGGTGTTCTGCAGATGAGTTTCAGTTCAGACTTTGTACACATACCTCAGTATATTGACATGTAATGGTTTCTGCTTTGATTGCATTTTGATTTTGGTGTTTGGTATTTCAGTTGCTGCTAAAGTGTAGTGGTGTTTCCTCTTAAAGGAAAATTAAACATGTGCACACGTACTTGCCAACTTGTGTATTCTGTTTTGTCCTCAGACTTTGCTTCCAGGAAAAGTAATATGCTACTAGCCTTAGTTTTTAGTTAGCTTTTTGAGATTGAACTTTACTCAGCAATGTACCCTTGAAGCTGAGAGGGCTAATGGTATCCTGGGCTGCATTAGGATTCCTGCTAATGCTGAATAATTTTCTTTGTTCTAGGTGGTATGGTCAAGAAAAGGACTACAATGTTCTAGTTATGGATCTTCTTGGTCCCAGCCTCGAAGACCTATTCAACTTCTGTTCTCGCAGATTTACGATGAAAACAGTACTTATGTTAGCAGACCAGGTATGTACAAATCTTACTGTGAGAAAGTTAAAAAACCTAAAGCATTTTGTGCAACGTGGTTCTCTTTAAGTGCATTAATGTGTTACGCAGTGTTGTGTATAGCTAAGTGAACACTTGACCTGTATAGGAATGAAGTAGTAGTGGCTTCTGTGTGCTGTGACATACAAAACGAACGTAGGCCTGTAGTGGGAGGACAGCGCAAGTAGCAACTTCTTGATGCTGCAGATCTAACAAGTGCAACTTTAATGAAGTATTGAGACTAATATGGGCGGATTAACTCCCAATATCAGCTGTGGGGGGGGTGGTGTTAGAAGGTCTGAAGCAGTCTCTAGTTATGGTTGATCTGGTTCAATGGAAACTTGCTATGTGTTGGCCAGCTGTGGTGGCAGGTGGGCAACATGCAACTCTATGGGTGTGTTCTTATTGAATGTCACTATGCATTGACAACCTCCTGTAACTTCTAGTACCAGACCACAAGCTAATAAATACTGTTTTGGTGGTTGTGGTGCTTAAAGACAGTTCTTAAAACTGTTAGTGGAGATGCCACTCTACCTCAAACTCAATCAAGGGTTCTAAAACTGAGGTCCATTAAGTCTCTTTCTAGCGATTGATATTTTTTCAGCTTGATCATGAGAGTGCAGCATTTGAAACAGCCAGCCATATTTATTTCTTGCTATTTATTAAATAGGTTGATTGTGCTGTCTTCAGCTGCTTGAAAGGCAGTAAGGGCTTCTCGAGTTGAATATTCAATAGTAGTTTAAATTTCATCTAATGTTATGTAATTGATGTTAGTACCAAGTTGTCACTTAGCCAGATGCTCGTAGAATCCCAGGCTCTTGGCCAAGGAAGCTCACGGCATTTGTATGGAGACAAGGTCAGCTGTCCCTATTCTTAGCTGCCTTAAGTGAGTGGTACGCTTGCTGTAGAGAGCCATTTGGCTGCTCAGTTAGCTAGAGTTTGGGTGTTACAGCATCTACAGGGAATCTGTATGGTTTTCATGCCATATTCCTTTAGATGATAAACATTAATTAGTTGTCATCTGGGAAACATAGATGGGATGTATGATAGCAGTGCATGGAACTGGCTTTTAGGGCATAGTCCAGTAGAACAGCTGTCAAGGGTATGATGTTGTAACAGTTCAACTCAATAAAGGCTGCATGAAGAGTGTTTTAGTAGCTGGAAAGCTGTACCTCATAAATGCATATGCTGTGATCTCATGCACAGGAAATTGCATGACTGTATACGATGATGCAGGTGTGCCAGGGTTTCTCTGTGTCTTCATTGCCAACTGTTATTCCTGGACATGGTAGCCTAGATATGACAGTATGGGCCACAGTCAAGTTGCTAACTTGCTCTGTGAAAACTGTTACGTGGAAAAGTGATGCTTGATGATGAATGAATAACCAGATGAATGGATAACTGGGACAGGGGGAGGGAATGAGCTTTAAAATTGTCTTGCAGTAGATATAGAAAACCTTTGTTTGAAGTAAGAAAAAGAAATTACTCTTTAATGGAACGCTGTAGTTAGAACATGAACTTGAATGTCTAGCGAATAGTTTCAGGTATTTAATCTGCCATTGCCTGACCAACATTATAGGATTTAAGTTTATCTTTCTTATATGTTAATTTGAACAGCATAAAAAAAAAAACCAACTTGGTTTTCATTAAGCAAATACATAAACTTAAGTTGCAGAGGAAGGTAACACTAAAAATTCATGCTTTCATTGAAGGTTTAAGTGAATTGTGTTGCTTTCATTGAAATCTTACCTGTTTTGTTGTTGCTCTTTTTTTTACAGATGATCAGTAGAATTGAATATGTGCACACAAAGAATTTTATACACAGAGACATTAAACCAGATAACTTCCTAATGGGTATTGGGCGTCACTGTAATAAGGTTAGTCTAATGCTCTTTGTTTGAAAGATCCAAAGGGAATGACTATGTTATTTGATTCAAGCTGCACAACCTTTTTAAAACTCATTGCTAAAACTGATGTTTTGGATGCTAAACCATGGTTCTTCAATGTGAGAACTTGGATTTCTCAGTGTCTGCTTCTAAATGCAGTGGCATACACATGTGGGTCTCTGACCCACCCTGTGAGATGCACTTGATTTCAAGATGATTTCTAGGCTTGCAACAAGATTATAAACTAACCCTGGAGAATACTTAGCTACTTTTATCAATGATGGAGTTTCATTATTGAGATGACTGTTGTAATAGCATTTTTTTTCCTCAATGATAAAGTCAAATGTTGTCTTTGGCTTTGGGGCTGACTTCCTGGGATAAAAAGAATTCATGCCAATGTGGGAGCTCCTGACCTACAGGTCATCAGGGCATTAAATCTTGCAGTGACAGACTGGTAAAGAGAACTCTTCAGCCATCAGAATTGTGGATATGACTAATAGCCAGCGTGTAAATCAATTGCCTTTATAAATAAATGAAATTATGCAAATATGTTGGTGGAAAACTGTTAAGTTATAGAGTACCCAAATACGTTGTACAACAAAAAACTGCTCTCAATTTGCTTTGTGGGGGGAAAAAAAAAAAAAGCAGGGTGAGGGGTGGGCTGAGGGTGTTGCACTTGTTTGGATGGGTAAACGTAGTCAGAAGTGCATGTTTCCTGTTGAAAACCTTATTTAGAAAAAACTTTTTCATTTTATTTTTAGTTCTCTTGAGTGAAATATGCTTAATTCTGCAATTTGTATGTCGAGCTCGGGCAGACAGGCAGCATTGGCAATGCATTAAGCATGCTACTTAATAGAAATTAACTTCAGGACAAATGTACGTGATCAAGCTGTTTATTGGAAGCAAGATTCCCACTTATCTTCTCTATATGCCATCTGAGAATGTCTCATCTCTTTAGGCACTACTAGTATTTAAAATGTTTACCTTTGTTTGCCTGTATGAATGCCAACTTCAGGGCCATGAACATTAGAAGGGGAAGGCTTGATTAACATGAGATAACAGCTCTTGTCTGAAGAGGTGCAGTGCACTGAATGTTTAGATACAACCATTGTTGGAAAAGCTTGTAAGTCCAGCTGAAAGGCAGTCTTTATGTAATCCTGTTGCTGTTAAACTTTGCTTGTTCCCAAGTTTCATACTTTCACTCTATTTTTCTCTGCTGTGTCGAGCAGTTAGGCTCCTTAATTTTCTGGCATGACTTAGAGTATAACTTGAAAACTTTAATTTTTTTTTCCTAGTTTTAGTTTCTGGTTTCCAATTGTTCTTTTGGGGCCATTTTTCTATACTTTTGCACGGTCATGCTAGGTTGGCATTGCTGCACTCTCTTTCATCTTGATGTGGATTAATGGCCTAGAAATTACTGCTGTGATTACTTTATTGGAGGAACACATTAGATTTGCATCAGCTGAAATGAAAAACAAAATTGCCTGTAAACTTTTTTTTTTCCGCCCCCATTAGTAGACTAGTTAGGGAGCCATGCAATGATATGGTGGTAAACACTGTCTGTGGGCATGGGCTTTGTTACTGTTGCAGGGTTTTAGAGATTAGGGAGTGAGTTCTTGACTGAAGTGCAAATTGATAGGTTTACAATGAGCAAAATGAGGAATGGATTGCTTGGGTTTGGAACCAAGTGCTTTATCTAGGGAGCACTCGCCACCATACAGAATTTACTTTGTTTCTTTTTGTAACTAAGTGTAGTTTTTTAGAGATGACTATACACAGTTCAAAGAAAATCAGCCACAAAGACTAGAATAGCATGGTAATCTTGTTCCAGTAGCTTCCTGTCAGTTATATTTTTTTAAAAAATTAAATTGCTTTTTTTCAAATTTTGATTTGGTGATTGGGAGAAATTTTGCTCCCACCTTAAAAGATGAATTTTCAGCTCTGCTAGAAGTAAGCCCTGCATGCTTATGAAAGTAAACTTTAAGGTGACTAAATGCCTTCTACCTCTTCCTTACTGAAGATTTACTTTTTCTAAATGTCTTTTGGGGGAAGGGCAGTTTGTGGAACCAAAGGATGCTTTTGTAAGCAAAACTTTAATTTCCTTTTTTAATAGAGCCAAATGTCACCATTGCTATCCCTGGTCAAGGCAGTGCCATTTTGGAGTGGCTCACAGTTGAAATTTACCTTGTCACATCTAACAAATTTTCTCCTTGGAAAAAAAACAAAACAAAACAAACAAAAAAACCCAAAACACCAAAAAAAAAACCAAACCCCAAACATGCATAGTTTTTTTGAAAACTACAGTGCTTGGTGGAAGAAGGATGGCATTTGGCTACCCTGTTCTTTCTCGAACGCCTCGGTGTTGCCTGTCTGCGCCAGCCATTGTTGCAATGTAAGCAATACTGTTTGATGCACTGCCACCCTCTATTGTTTGTTCAGTGTTTAGAATCTCCAGTGGGGAAGAGGAAAAGAAGCATGACTGTTAGTACTTCTCAGGACCCATCTTTCTCAGGATTAAACCAGGTCTGAACTGTCTCCTATTCCAACCTCAACCCCAAATTCATGTGCTTTATTTTTGTTTTGTTTTTGGTTTGTTTTTTTGGTTTTTTTTGGTTTGTTTTTTTTTTTCTGGAGAATGTAGACCTTGCAAAAGCACCTCTTATGTTGGCATTATTCAGACATACTTGGCAAACATGTAACATTACTAAGATGTTTCCCTGTGGCGCTTGTTTAAATTGTGGAATTATTTCTAAACTTGATATTAAAAAGGGCTAAATGTACGTGCTTGATTTCATATGCAGAAGCAGGTTTTATTTTTGTCCTTTAACACTCAAAGGCAGTCTATTGAATGTGTTGAAGGATAGACATGCCACCCCAGTGAAATAGCAGGGCTTCTGCATAGGGCTGTCTGCTTGCCTTGCTGTAGGGTTCCTGCAGTGTCTTTGAATGCACATGGAGAAGTTCTGTTATTGCTTCAGCCAGACTCCTTCCCTTGTAGTTTTTGTTAAAAGTCTTTCCAAATGTGTAATGAGGACTCTCATTTTTTCATCCATTGTGCTTACAAAATGAAATTACTCCAACAAGCTGGGTCTTGGAGAAGCATGAGCTTATCTTGTAGTGTTAAATGTAGTACTCGTGACTCTTTAAGAGAAGATGAATTGGAGAGAAATGAAAAATGCCAGTTTGTAGCAGGACACCTGGAAATTGCTAAATATGAATCATAGCTCAGGAGTTTGGCCATAGAATCAGTCTGTAGCTTTCCACAATGATAGTCTTCGTGTATTAAATTCCAGGCAGCTAGCTGCTGTACGCAAGCTGACAGGCTTCTGTTGTCTGCTTCTGAAACTTTCTTATCAGTTGAAGCAGAGACTTTGATCTACTTCTCTAGTTGCTCTTGGCAAAAATCTTGCCCTACTTCTCCAGTTTCCTGCTGATCATGCAACAAACAGAATTAAGGTGGTATGAGGTTATCTGTGGGAATACATCTGTGTTCCTGCTGGCTGGCATCGGTACATTCTGTGCTCATCCAAATCAGGCTGCATCTTCCAACTTAACTCTTTGCAAGATGGACTTACTCCTTTGCCTTCATCCGTCTAGAATGGGAAACACAGAATGAGTCTAAGCTAGGGAACGGAGTAAACTTCCCCAGAGAAATCAGTGCTGTAAAATAATAATAGCCAGTTACTTGACTAGCGTAAAGCAGGTCTGTGTTGCTGAATTGATTCTCTTTTTTTTCTAAGAAGTTCTGCCCATACCTCTTGAGGGAAGGCAGAATTACCTTATTCAGGGCTAATATCGAGAGCTTGTAGCAGCTGTGGAAGAGGCAGAGCATCATTTAATTTTATAACTTTTGAAGAAAGTAATCTAACCATGTCTGTGCTAAACAGGGCTAGGCACCAGCTTTTTATGTATTACAGGCACGCTTCCAGTGTTAACTATTTTGATTTATGAACTGCGACTTTGTTCCTTCATACTATTAAGATCCCCACGATTACCAAAAGCGTGTGAAGACTGAATTGTTTGAAGTGTTTGTAACTAAATGTGCAGTGAAAATATTCTGACTAATGTGTATAGTGTTTGGTTTTCCCTTCTTATCAAGGCATAGTATTTTGCTTAAACTAATGGGCAAAGGCCCTGTAAAAGTAGCTATTGCAAACTATACATCAGTCTGTCATCAGATCAGAAAGCTTTAATCGGGAAGATAAGGGATTGCTTTGAGCTCAGGCTTTGCTTCTAGGAAAGTTGCATTTGCAGTATAGTAATCACATAGAAGCTTTATACTATCTGCTTTAGGAGTTTGGTATCAAAATAGCTAATTTCCTGGTAGATGGAGAACATGTTGGTGCTCACTAAGTGAGTAACTACCTCTAGTGGTAGCTGTGGTGGGTGCAACAAAGACAAGACCCCCACTTCCCTGAACTGTCTGACCAGTGTAGTTGATTTAAAAACTTGGTTTTACATCCTCTTGCTCAAAGCATTCTGGATTTTTCAGGATGACTCTCAGTAGAACAGCAAATGTAGAACTGCTGCGCTTTGTGGTTGCATATAAATCATGGCAAGACATCAACTCAGGGTTTTCTGCTCTGAAATCAGTAGTTTAAGAGGTTTTTAGCTTTGTTTTTTCCTGACTAGATTACTATAGTTAGAAAATCTTCTTCAACCAGAATTCTAAAACATGGCTACCGTTCAATTCGGAAACTTTGAGTCTTTCAGTATCTTTGGTACTTCCATGTTGAGTGTCACTTTATAATTCACAGCACTTTCAGTGTGCCAGTGACCCTTTGTTTCAATCTTGGATGCAGGTGTACCTGCATATCAATCTCTAGCAGCTTTAAATGCAGACAAGTACATCTTCTGTTCTGGAATCACTTTTAAGGTGTTACTGAATAGGTTTTTATGGAGAATTTCTTGAACCTTATGTCTTCTTTCCATCATCTCCTTCCCCCACCCAAATTACTTTTGCAGTATTCATTAATCTGTAGGGGTTGTAGTCCCTGATCCTGTAGCGTTAATCCAGCGTTGGAATCAGGAGCTCAGCCTGATGATTTTGTAGCTTGAAGACTGATTGATAGAATTTGAAACCTTCCTTATGTACTTCTGCCTCAGCTTTTTTTGCCTAGACCTGAAATCTTGTCACAAGAAGGTACAGTCTGTATTAACCTTTGTAGATAGGCTGGCTGTTAGCACACTAATTAGCACGCACTCAGTTGTTGCTAAATATCAAATCATTGGGCAATCTTGGTTATTAGAAACCTAAATTGGATTCCATGTATTAGGCTCTAGCTCCCTGGCCGTATTAATGTCATCAGCAAGTGTGTCATGCTGCTGTGGTAGTGTTCTGGTAGTTTTAAAATGAGCATATGATTGAAAGCAAGAGGTCTTGTTTGCTGTTGAAGGTTTTGGCCTTAAGCTCTGCAGAATGGCCAGTGTTCTTTGAGACATAGAGAAGAATACAGGATGTGCATCATTTGCATTAAGCTGCTGAGCTGCCATTAACTGTATGTGTGAACTGCTAGTGTGAGTGGGTTTTTGTGAAGTGTGCTTTTGCACATATTAGTTTCCTTCCTAAATTGTGCATTGTAGTTACTGAGCTAATGTGATACAAACTACAACAGTAACATAAAATAGTTGTAGAACTAGGCTACAGATGCTGAGTAGCACAATTTAATCTATTCCACTGGATTGAGAAAAGGCTTGAACTAATTCACTGTGAAGTTTTTGAACTGGCTAGTTAAAGCTAGTTGTGACTCTGCATTGTTACTTTGCTTCCTCTTAACTGTAGGCTGTTACATTGTGTGGATGTCTTAAAATGGAGCTAATGCCTGGTGAAAGAGGTTGGGGATTCCTTGCACTTTATAGGAATATAATCTGTTTTCATTTTTCTTTAAGTTATTCCTTATTGACTTTGGTTTGGCCAAAAAGTACCGGGACAACAGGACAAGGCAACACATACCATACAGAGAAGACAAAAATCTCACTGGCACAGCTCGATATGCCAGTATCAATGCACATCTTGGCATTGAGCAGAGGTGAGTTCAAGGAGATTACTGCTGTGCTTTTGGAGGCTGCAAGATGACCTTATTTGTAAGCTTCTAAAGTGTCTGAACTAATTTTATATGAATAAGTGTATCTATCCCTTTGCAATGCTTTTCTTTCTGGCTGTCTAACCAAGGGTGGGGGAAAAATCCAAGCACCTAATTTGCTTCTTGAAGAGAGTCTTAAGTCTTGCAGGCATGAGGTGGATATTCTGCATACTGTTCTGTGTTTGTTTTTTTTTTAAGTATAAGCTATGTTTTCATGTGGATCTGTCAGAGGACCTTCACAAATAAAATGGTGCACTTTCCTGATTGTGTTGGTACCTGTTGATGCCACTACTGACTGGCTTGAGATGCAGTTCTGTAGCCAGAAAGGGTATTCTAAAGCTGGTGTCTGTGTCCTGTTTTCTCACTCTCCCTTCAAGTGAGTACACTATTGTTTATCCTTTTGCCTGCAAGCAAGACTTAAAGATCTTCTACTTCACTGATATTGTATTTTGGTTTCTGGTATATGCAGCCATAGTTGTGGTGCTCTATGTATATATGTACACATGTATATGTGTGTGTTTATATGTTTCAGCTTTGCTTAATCAACAAACACATTTTTATCATCTGGATCAAAAGCATATTGCTACTACAGTATCCTAGCAGTGGTCCAGTGGAGATAGCACTTTGAGTTGTTTGGAAGTATCTGTTAGGTACTCGTGAGATATGAAGTGATGACTCTCTTCCTTACCTATATGCCTAGATATTGTAATGTATAAGTGTAATAGTGTGGCTTTACCACATGGTACTGAGGTTGCTTGGACATAGTTAAAACTTCCATGAATGTCTGTGCCTCTGACCTTCAATTTAATCAGGATGGGAATGACTAAATTCCTAATGGTCAACTTCAACAGAACATGTAACATACAAATATTTGGTGCTTTAAAATGCGTCATGCTTTCTCTTTGCTTTAATTTCCTTAAGGTTCCTTAAGTGTATTTTATTGTCTGTCAGTGTCATTATTTAAGCCTACTTGACATGTGGGTCAAGTAGGGTAGATGACAGGTGTCATTTCTGAAGTAAGTACATTTCACAGAACCCAAGCCTTTCTTGTAAGGCAATAGCTGTGCTAGCACCTTACAGTGAAGGGAGGGAACTGCAAAGGACTATTGTTTTTGAATTTAGTTGGAGGTTTTGTACCATTTCTGCTGGTACTGGGAATTCTAATATAATTAGAAATGTAGCTTGGTGTGTGCTGTAAGCTATTAGACTGTCTAGATCAAGCCAACAGTGAGGCAAGCAAATAATATTCCTGTAATCAAGAGAAACCAGTCCTGAAGCTTATGGCAGAATATTTCAACTGTTAGTGCTGTACTTCAACTGTTACAGAACATGTTTTCCTATATGCAATGACAGTTATTCCTGGGGAGCTGTTCACAGTGTTATCCATTTCATGTTTTAGTAATGGAGAGTATTGTCCTGTTTTCCAAATCCTGACAATCGCTTTTATCAATACATGATCAAATGTAATATATCCATTACAGATTTACAGAACTAAATGTTTCCTACTACAAAATCATGAAAATAAACATTGAAACAATGAACTGGATGGGGGATGGAAACTATTAATCCCTTTATTGCTTCTGAGTTTACCACTGCCTTCTCAGAAAATGTAATTTTATCTCATGAACCCATACTGGTTCACTGAATCCTGTTGATGATTAAAATCTGCAATTCTAATAGAATTAGCAAGTTTTGCAGGCTGAAATCTGTTTTCTTAGCATCATTTTTCATCCCTCACTTTAGCTGTGGTTTCATGTTATAGCTGAGATGACCTTAGAGCTAGCTGCTGTCAAGAGGAGTAAAGCAATCTTCTCTTCCCTGACCCCTGGGCACAGCTAGTGCTTTTTTGGCCTTGTGGTGAAACAGTTTAGGGAGCCAAGCTGATTTTCTTCTGGGATAGCTCCCTGAACAGGTTCCCCAAAGGGTTAGAGAGCTGGAACATGAGTTGAGGGGCTGACAGGTAGGCCATTCTGGTGATTATTAGTGGTTTAGCTGGGTTGGCTATAACATAAAACATCACCTACCACTTCTTTCCTCTCATACCAAGATCTGGTGGTGGATCTGTCCAGGTTCTTACAGATTGTTCTCATTTAAAGGGAGCTGTTTTACCCTCACCCATATGTATAATCCTGTTTGCAATACCGCTCTCAGCCTTTTGCTCCCTTGTGGGGGTAGTAGGTGTGTAGTCTTTCTTGCCACCATTTAAATGCTTTTCTTGCAGATCTGCCTGGGTGGCAAAGCAGCAGCAGCAATACCTGTCAGCTTCTTTTGATAAGGAAGCTGGGAGGAGAAAAATAAGTTATTTTTCTGTCTCCTGTTAAATAGATGTCAGCTGCAGAGGGGCAGTCAGAGGAAAAATCTGATTCTACCACAGCTGGGAAGAGGCAACTTTGCCAAGAGGAAAAAAAATCATGGAGTGTTTTTTCCACTTCAGTGAACTGTACTAGCCTTAGTAATCACGAAAGCTGTGTAGCAAAGTATGATGGTGTTCATGTGGCTGAAGTGTGGATCTGGAGCATATGCAGTACAGAAGACATTTGAAGCCTTTTAGATGAGAGTTTGCGTGCAAATTCTCAGTGAAGCCTATGGATGGATATCTTTGGAGTTCTCTAGCTGCCTTGAAACAGGCTTCTTGTGGGAGGAAAGGAGAGGCACCTCTCAGATTGATGCATGCACCTTTCTAAATACTGCTTTTCTTTTAAAAATCACAGAGACAGTTCAGGTTTTTTTAACAGAAGTGAAGAAAGAAAGGAATTATGCCCTTCTGAGGCTAGATGTTCAGCATTGGTCCAGACTGAGGCAAGGTTCAGGGAAAAATCTTCCTTAACAAAGTTAAGGCTAATGTCATATGTCTCTTACAATGCATTCCGTGGTTCCTACAGGTAAAACTTCAGTTTCTATCCAAGCTACTTAATTAAATGGGAAAGACATTTAATGTTTTGCTTTTTATTTTCCAAAGTTTTTGTTTCCCAAATTATTCTGATGTAACTGCAGATGGAAACTTAACCACACACAATACCTACTGACTATTCCTTGCTTGAAAAATGAATAGGATCTTCCTGCTTGTGAAGACTTGTTACATGCCTGCCAGTGGAATCCTGAACACCTAGATGTCTTAGCTGTATTAGAAAGAGACCTTCCTTTGCACCAAAGCTTAGGTTTTTTTCCTTAATTACTATTTTTTTTTTTTTTAAATTTTGGAATGCTTGCACTATTTGGAATAAAGTATGAAATGCTAAAATTTGTAATTCATCATGTTCTTCCTCTTTCTCCAGTCGTCGGGATGACATGGAGTCTCTAGGCTATGTATTGATGTACTTTAACAGAACCAGTCTGCCTTGGCAAGGATTAAAGGTAGGTTATGTTGCCTTGCCACACCCCCTTTCCCCCTTTTTTTTTTTTTTTTCATGTTTGGGTATTGTGCTTCTGCCTGCCGGTCCGGATAGGCAGTTATATACAATGTTTAGCTTCAGTTATACAAAGCAGCTTTTTCCAAGACATGATATTTATAGAATGTAGAAGAAAAGTTCTTTCTGCTTCTCATGCAGCAGGCAAAATGTGTATTGTTTGACTGTCTTAAAATTTATGCTAAACAATAGCTTACATCATCTTTGCAAATTATTATTGTCGTCTTGTAGGCTGAGGCCCTTTTGGGGAAGTAGAAAATAACATTGTTAGTGGCTTTTTGAATTGCTGTAGAGAGCATGGAAATAATCTCTCACCTAGCAAGTTCAGCTTTAGCAGTATCTTCGGTCCAGTTTATGGCACGACTGAATTAATTATTAGCCACAACAGACTTGTTTCAAGCATTTGCATGTATGGTAGCCAAGTACAAGCATGGCAAATATTTCTTTCTTCTGTTATATAGACTTCAGTGATTTGTTTTCATGTTTTAATTGTTTTTATTCTTCCATGTGAGTTGTGCAACTCAAATGGTGTTGCAGCTGCAAGTTTTCTAAAAAGGCAAGCAGCTTGTGAAGCACTAGAACTCTTCGGCTGCAAATGAATGTGATGGCTGCTTACTGAAACACGCAGGCAGCCCTTGAATGGGGTACTGAGTGGGAATTAATAGAACTTTGGCAAATGTAAATGCAAGTCTGGTCTGTTTAACAGACAAAAGCAGCAGCTAGAACTACACGAGCTGTGCCATGTGATGGAAGCATTAGTCTGCAACAAATGGTATTAAACTGAGTCCAAATCTTAATACCAGATTGACCTTCATTCCCTTGGCAATAAGTGTGTGGGACTTGGAGATTTCACATAAAATACTTATGGTTGACCAAAGGATTTTTGTCATTTTTTTTTTTTTGCTACTGTCCTTGTTCATCCAGTGTTGCACAATATCTCTTATATTGTGACCTACATGTTCCACAGGCTGCAACAAAGAAGCAAAAGTATGAAAAGATTAGTGAAAAGAAAATGTCCACTCCTGTTGAGGTTTTGTGTAAGGTAAGAGTTTCCAAATGATGTCATGCTGTGAAATGGAAGGTCTTTTCTTTCTTGTTTTCTTAAAACTAGAGTCAATATATTAGTCTCACATGGCATTTGCTGCTGAATAATACTTCTCTGGCAGTCATGGGTGCCTTGGGTTTGGCCACCCAGCAAGACTGTAACAGGGCAGGCATTCGCTGCTGTTTCTTGGCATAGTTCATGCCACCATCATACCAGTTCTTGGTGACTGTTGGCTGTGTGAGCTCTCCAGCTCTCTTTGGTGAGGCTTGTTCATTTCTTCAAGATAGAGCTGTATAGCTTGCCTGTATATACATGTTTCTGCCTCTTCAAGATTGTTCATATTGTCTACTGTATCTCAAATAGAGGCTGTAGTGAAATTGGATGTCAAGTGATCTTTAAAGCCATGTCACAGAATGATGTTTTTCCAATGCTATCCTTTGGGTCTTAAGATTTCTCCTGAACCGTGGCAGCCACGTGCTTCTTAACAAAGGTCCTTGAGAATACATGGTAATTCTTGCACATCAAACAGCAGCACCAAGGATTGCACTTTATAGTCATGCACATTTATATACCCTTACAGTCTGACAGTATCTTCCAAACTGCTGAACTGTTATACCCTGTGTTTTCTTTCTTGTAGTACAGCATTATGCTGCATGCTATTACCTATTTATGTGTAGGCTTTAATATAGCATTAAATGTACAAATATGTAAAGCAGGGAATCTTTGAAAAAAGTTTTTATGGTTTAAGTCTTCACGTTTAATAGTGGTGACTGACCTTGCCTCTAGCATGCTGAAGTAGATTATCAAGGAAACATAAGTAGAATCTTCTAAGAGACAATTACTATTTGTTTTAGAGACCTAGTTAATAAAAACTAGGTTTAATTAGGATGAATGAAGTGCTTTAAATATGTTGTATGTTGAAGGTTTTGGCAGCAGAGGACTTGTGATTGCAAAGCATAATTCAGGTAACAATTCTGGGGAAGGAATGTGTACCTGGTAACCTGCTAATCAAATCCACTTTCTGAAATACAGAATAAAGGAATAACTAGAGGCAAAGTGGAACTTAGACTTATGAATCTTCAGCCATTTTTTTCTCTGCCATATAGACAGAAATACAGCTTTTTGCCTTCTTATGGGTTGTTAGAAGCTTTTTGCTGCAAGCCATGGCTTGATTAACTTTGTTGATTTACAGGGATTCCCTGCAGAATTTGCCATGTATCTGAACTACTGTCGTGGCCTGCGCTTTGAAGAGGCACCAGATTACATGTATCTGAGGCAATTATTCCGTATTCTTTTCAGGTCAGTCTCAAAGTGGAAAAGTACAGAAATTTGTTAGTGCTTTACCGGTTGGTAACTGTTCTGTAGGACTTGCACTGCAGAAAGCTGCTCCATATGTGTATGGTGTAGGGAGTTCCTCAGGGACTTTCTTTCATTTCAGAGTTAGAAAAGCTGTTAAAGGACCTGAAAAATTTTGTTCAATGTTAAACATGAAGGAAAAGATTCCCTTGTTTTTGTGTTGCATGATCTGACCACTAATGCTAGAAGGTTGAGCCTATGCTTCAAGTTCTGTTGCAAGTAGTTTAAGAAATTGACCCCTCAGTAGAAGTGTTAGAGGCTTTTTGTGTTTGGAGATTGGTGATGGGACTAGCAGTGTTGCCCAGGAGATAGATCTCAATGGAGGGAAATAGTGCTGTTTCATTGAGCTTGTTAGAGAAACCAGAACATAAACTCAGCCTTGTGGAGTGAACAGCATCTGTGAAAAGAAGAGTTGGTACTGATCTCTCAAGAGTGTCCCCCCAGGTTTCTGGAATCCAAAGCAATTTTTTTTTTCTATGATCTACGATACTGCAGTCTCTCTTTAAAACTATATATATTTAAAAAAAAAAAAGCTGAGAACCTCAGTGCAGACAAATGTGTAAGCTGGGTGGTGAGGAAGTGCTTCTTCTACAGACTTTTGCGTAAACAGTGAAGAAAACACTGCTTGATGGTATTTGGGCTTGCTTCAAGAATCCCTTTGTGAGTAATACTTATCATTTATATACCATCATAATCTCCAAAGCAGCTTACAAAAAGAGTTAACCTCTAGTTCTGGGTTTTCAGCAAAGGCTTGGTATTAGTGATAAGGAAGTTATGATGTATTACAGTAAAGTATTTCACTCTTTTCTAGGACCTTGAACCACCAATATGACTACACATTCGACTGGACAATGTTAAAGCAGAAAGCAGCACAGCAGGCAGCCTCTTCCAGTGGGCAGGGGCAGCAGGCCCAAACCCCCACAGGCAAGCAAACTGACAAATCCAAGAGTAACATGAAAGGTTAGTAGCCAAGAACCAAGTGACGTTACAGGAAAAAAAAATTACACTAATTTGGACAATGTCAGCAATTTAAGTGTTAGATCAAGGAGGTGGTTTAAAAAATGTATTTGGCTGTTAATTTAAAAAGCAAAACCAAAAGACGTCCTTGGAGAATTTGACTACTAACTTTATACCAAAATGTCCTTGTTCTTCATATCATTTCTTCTGGGGATGTTGGGTCATTTTAACCACTGCATCTTTTGCTCCCGCATTAACCACTTTCCAAAAACAAGAAACTGACTTGGTGTTGGGAATGTGACATTTTTATTTATATATATACATATATATTTATATATATATATAAATATATAATACAATCCAAAATCCTAGACCTAACACTTCTTAAGGGATAATTCTCATTAACTAGGCAAGGATCTAGAGACTTTGGGTTCTACTGTGTTCCAGCTGGTATAGTGCTGTGAGTTTGCTTCTGTTCTGTATGTCTTGAACATTGGAAACAGAAAATTGTGAATGATCTGGCTTCCTCCAGTGGGTTTACATTGAGGCATTTGGTCCAGAGTTAAAGGAGAGGACTAGTGAGATCAGAATGTCTTGCCTAAATCAAGGAACTGGTGTGGACTGCCAAGTCACAATTTTCTCAAGTATCTGGATGCTCTGGGGTGGGGCTTCAGGTTTCTTGACTATTTTTAATGTTTGTAGGTTATGGTTTCAAAGGGAAATGTTGTGAAATGTTCAAGATGTAATTGTGTAAAAACTGAAAACTGAGTTCTGAAAAGGCATGGGTTGTTTTGTTTGGTTTGGTTTTTTTTTACACATTCTAGAAGCTTTTTAAATTTTTTTGTGTTGTAAATCTGCCAGTGTTAATCTAGTAAGTCACTAGAATGAAACTGCTGCAGCTAGTGACTATTACAGCCAGTCTTGTAATGAAACTGATTCCTCAAGATGAACTGCGGATAAAATTGAAGCTAATGAGGTTGTTCAAGTGAGAATAGAGAAGCTAGATTTAAGTTATATACTGAGGTATTGCTAGTACTTGCTATTCTTCAGGACATTCTTGTCTTGACTATCATTTTTATATGTATAAAATTATATATTAAGCTAACATGACAGACTTGGAAGTCAAAGAAATGCTGAAGTGTTTACAATAAACTTATCAAAACATTGTTTTTCATGTATTGTGGCAGCATTCAAACACTACCAGGTGGCTTTAGTCAAAATAGCTATCCAAAAATATAACACTTCATCCAGAAAAATATAAAGTGAAATACCTATCTTCCCAAGGCTCAATCTGAAATGGTTTCTTGAAGAAAAAAAAATTCCATAGGATACCATTAAATGTCAGATGCTTTGTGGCATAAAGAATCCAACTTGTTTTGCTGGAGCTGACAGGTGTTACAACACTGAAGGCTGTAAACCAGTTCCTTCAGCTGAAACACCAGTATGTAACAGACTTGATGATTAAGCACCCAGGCTTAGGCTGCTTCCCGAAATACAGAAGCTCTGACTGGTGTTCAAAACCCACTACTGAATTCAGCCTGATGTCAGGGTGTGGAGAGGTTGGCTGTTAGAGCAGGAGGAAATAATCTGAGAAAAAATGTGGATTATTCGCAAGAGCTCACGTTTAAATTGAAGGTCTTACAGGAGGTGATGATCTGTAAATGGACACTGCCCTGAAAATCAAGTTGTATGCACTTGAAATATTGTTTTGCTGGTGAAGTATTCCAAGGTTTAATGTGCTACTCTCCTGGCTCAGGTAGTCTCTGACAAAGTGCTATACCGTAAGTGAAGAAAAAGTCATTATAATGATTACTTGCCTCCACCTTGTAGTTATGATTTAGTGACAGAGTGCAAAGCTGCAGCTGACTGACAAGGATGAGTAACGGGGAAGCGGTCTTGCAGTTGAACCTTATAGACTGTTTCTCTCTCTTGATGGACATTCCTCATCACACTGTCCTTTGGTAATGAGGCTCATCACTATAGCTGTGGAGAAGTTGCTGTTTTTCTAGCAGAATTTCATTGGCTCTTTCACGAAGTAACAGCCTTTTGGGGGAATGACTCCCTCCTCTCCCCTCACCATCATGAAGAAAAGGCTTGTGACCTTTGGATCAATCAAGCTGTAACGTCAGCAAAGCATTAAAGTAGTGCTTGTCAAACATCTGAAGACTTCCTCAGCTTCCTGAAATAGTTACCTTAGTCTCTTCATCAAAGTAAAGATTCCAGATTTCTAAAATCCTACATGCCTTTTTGTGGGGAATATTGCCTGTTAATGAAGATTTTCTGAAACCAGCTAAGTTCAAGCAGGAGGCTATATGGCTTATATGTTGCTGCCACATTGAAGATTAATGAAATACCTGGTTACCTTTTCCGGAGTTCAGTTAAATTCTCATGTAGTTGCTGTAGCAAAGCCTATGCTGAAGTGGCTTAAAAGGCTTCATGGTAGCAAATTATACCCCTCTGGTAACCATATCCAGTTTAACAAGAGTACTGGAAATAGCAATTTACAGGTGCATTTATCGTTTAAAATTTTAAAATATACTGTATAAAGTGCAAGTACTATTGAAGTTGTGTATCTGGGGAGGGTGGTGAAGCCTTAATTCTTTCAAACAATGTCCAGAGACTTACATGACTTAGATTGTTTGGACAGTGTGCTCATTTATAGCTATTCCTGGCTACCTTAACTCAGATCCATATTAAACCATCTCACTGAATCCTATAGGTTATTCAGACTGAATATTCTGTTTGGTTCCAGGGTAGCCTGTTCTGTCAATGGGGGAGCCTGTTCTGTCAATGGCCTTTTTCTCTCTCTCCCCCGCGCCGTTGCTCTCTGGAACACTGTGCAGTGTCTTTTGTAACAGCAAGGTCAGCTGTTTTTTTAACTTGGGAGAGGTGAACTGTTTGAACAGACAGAGCTTCTCTGCTGACTCTGGGAAGTTTAGCTCCTGATCTCTTGACAGTGCAGCAGTTGTTCAGGTGTGATTTGTTACAATGCTTACAGTCAGCTTCCCTCAGTCATAAAACTGACTCAAGCAGTCTTATCTCGAGGATAAAGTCTATCAGTTCCATTTGCGAGAGATGTTTTTAATTCACTTCAGTGTAGAGTTCTGTAAGCCTGTCAGCAGTCCCATTAGCATTCACTGGACGCCTGTGGTTGTGGCAGTATTTACAACTAAATACTTTTCACTGTTTGTCTCTACAGCTACTTAATAGTGAAAAAGTTTGAACACTTCTCAAGTAGAGGTGCTTCTTAAAGTACGACAGTACAGTTACTCTTCCCTGGTTGATCAGATCAGCTATGGTAGTAATAAAGCAATTTGAGTATCCCTGACGTAGCATAGAGATTATCAAAGTTTTGGTTAACACCCCGGAAGGACAAGGAGTGAAGAATGTGCAGATTTGAGCCGGCCCTTTATATAGTGAAGATTTGTTACAGAGATGCTGGCATAAACTCTTCAGCACGTTCTTCGTACTGGCAAAATCTTGTGTGCTACGTGAAGTCTCAACATCTGACAGCTGTGGTTAGGCTGTGTTTGGGAACACTTCTATGTAGTCTTAATAGGACTTGAAGGGGATGTTGTGGTTTGAATCAAGTTCCCTATTGCTCTCTGTAGAGTTGGGCATTCTCTTGCCCATAATACCTTGAATTTGAGGTATTCTAACAAATAGCAGCATATGATTTGTTAGCATGTCCTTTGTCCTCAGGTTCAGGATCCCATTTTCATTTGAAATGTCTAGGCTTCTAAAGCAATGAGTTGATCTGTTTCCACACTGGGAGCACACTCCTCCTTTGTGGACTTAGTTTTGGCTTCTTTGATGGAGAAAGTGGTTCAAATGATGAATCAATGTTCACTGCTCAACACACTAAATGGAAAAATGGTGCAACTTTTGGTTGTATGCATCAAGGCTTATGGACAACTTTATGCCAATGGAACTAAGGAACTACTGGGGTTTCTGTGAGAATTCGCACTCAAGTGGGAATGACTGTCTTAATTTTGGTGCAGGTTTTTTGGGGGGGGGGTTGGGGTTTTTTTGGGTTTTTTTTTTTAGAATTGCTAGTGCTCGATAAAGAGAATTGTCCATCAGTGCATTAAGATTGGGTTCAAACAAAGCTATTTAATCTCTTCTAGATTACCTGTAGCCTATTCTGGAAGATACAAACTGTCTTCTGGGTACTATCCAGATATGTTTTTGATTGAATGTCAGGCTATGTTTAAGACTTGCGTGCACCTGCCTCTCTCTGGATGACAGCACAAGCTATAGCTGAGGTCAGCTTTGTCTGTATTTCACTGTGAAGAGGTTTCTGTTGCAAAAACTCAGAGCTGTTGCTCAGATGAATTCATACATTGACAGAATACCATGCTGTTTGGAGGGCATCCAGAACGGAAACTTGCTTGGCAAAGTAGTCTTTGATTGAGACTCTTGTTACCTCTTTAAAGCACAGTGCTACTACCTGAGTCACCAGAAATGAGTATATAAGCAGTCACATGAAGAGAAGACTGGCTTAGCTTGCAGTAACTGGTTCTTTGAGATCTGCGTATATATTCCTTCACTCTCCCTTTTCCATGATGTGACACCCCACCTCCCCTGTCACATGAGTTGTTACTCTTGTCCTTCCAAGGACAGAAGGTACGCTGGGTTCCTAGTCACTGTCAAAGGTTCTCGCTTCTGTTCTGGTTGCCCAGAGCGTCATACATGTGAGCATGTAGTGAACACCAGTTACTGTAAGGTAAGTTATTCCTGTTCCTTTTCCTTCTGTCTGTGTGACACCACTGTACTGAGCCTCTGAAGAACACCACTGCAATCAGATGACAGTTTGACATTCAAGGGCATAAACATGAGACATTGCAGACAAGTAGAAAACAATCCTATGAAATTACATCCTGCTTCCTAGTGGCAATAACACATCTTGTTTTCAGACTGTTGGTCTGAATTCCTATTTGAGGAATGTGACATCCAGCTGGTGCATAAGCCTGTTTTGCAGTGCAGCAGTAGGTGTGAGTGAGAGGTGTGTGTTTGCGCTAAAGGCTGGTGGCAAATGCTAGTTAGCTTTGGAAATGGATGCCAGGAGCTCTGCAATTCTGAGATGGAGGAGCATTTTCCCCTTTGAATGACAATAACTGATGTTTAATTCTCCTGCTGTGAAGGTTATTTCTCATTTTCATCCCATATCAGTAAGTTGCCCTTGTGTTTATCTTGCAGGTTTCTGAGCATGGCGAGGATGGGACAAAGCAGAGCAGATCGGAGCAGGACTTGTCACTCCCCAAATCCTAGAAATTTTAGTTCATACGTACACTTGCCAGTGGCTGTGGGCAACCATTTACTTGGTGTAAAGAACTTAATATCAGTATAAACTGGCTCTGGGCAGTGTCAATGATGCTGCACTTTGAGTTGTAGCAGCTGTAATTGTGAATATTACTGAGATAGTGAAACATGGTGTCCAGTTTTCTATTGCATTTTTTTCAAGTGGAAAAGTTAACTAATGGTTGACACACAAGTGGAGAAAATTGTGCATATGCCAATTTTTGTTACCTTTTTACTTTGAACTACACTGCTTATGAGATCTCATTGTTTTGGAAGAATGGCATGAACAGTCTTCGGCAACAGTTGTGATAATTGTAAATGCTCACAATTGTGCACTCTTTTCTGGTTATTCCTCCCTGGGTTTTGAAAGTTGTACACTTAAAACATTCTTAAAGTTGTTGGCTTCTATGTGCAACATACCAAGCCAGCTGACATGGTAGTAACCAAAGATTCCAGTTTTTAAGCGTATGAAAGACTCTGCCTGCTTACCTGTGCTAGAAATAACAGCATCTAAAGTGAAGACTTAAGAGAAACTTAGCGACTACTAGATAATCTTTAGGACTCTGCATTAACTCTATAATGTTCTTGGTATAAAAGGAAAAACAGCATATTTGTCACAAAATTTAGTTAACATCTTACAACTGAACCTGTATGTAAGTTGCTTAGATAAATGTAATCACTGTAAACATCTATATGATCTGGGATTTTGTTTTTATTTTGAAGCGGGAGCTTTTTGTTTACAAGTTCATTAAAAACTAAAAACTGTTTCTGTAAGGAAATGAGATTTTTTTTTTTAATTTGCCTTGTTAATTCAGTTTAAGAAATCTACATTACCCTGTTTTTAAACCAAGTTTCGAGGCCATTTGTTAAGCAAAAGAAGTCATATTTCTTTCTAAATCATTTTAGATTTAGTGTTGTAACTCTTCCTCGTTTTGTTTTTAAATAAATTTTGTATTTTTTCCTTGAGGGGAAGGGGCAGTCTTGCATTTTTATAACTTGTTGTTTGAGACCAGCCCTCTATACTAAGATTGGATTTTTTTTTTAATGAAATGGCATCTCTTGCAGACCTGGTATTGGCAGCCTCTGAGCATTGCCATGTCATGCATCGGCTGGACTGACTTGTGATTGCTAGTTTTGAGAAAAATTTGAATGGAGTATTTGGATGGTTTTAAACCAAGGCATTTTCTTTCAAGTTCTTGTGAAGTGGATATGACCAGATTTACTCTTGTTCTTGGGGACAGCCTCGCACCATGCAGAGTTCACATTGGTTACTGCCCCAGGCTGTCTTCCTTCTCACTCCTATTCTAGCCCAGCTGAAAGAAAGAAATACTTTTATTGCTGGTAATTCTTTAACAGTGTAATTTATTCCTTTATAGCATGTCAGAATAAATTAAAAAAATGTCTGAAAATGCTGCCAGATGCCTATTGTGTAAATGTTGTTTGTATGTTAGCTTTTTAGACAGTTTCCATGCATGTAGCAGAGTTCCTGCTCACAGTTCATATTTTTACTGTTTGAAAAGGTCTTTCATTTTTAAAACCATTTCTTCAAGATCATAATACTTACACTGTGCACTCTCTGTCATCACGGAGTGGTAATCTGGATCAAGGCCGCACTGTCCTGCGGTCACTATGCATACTCTCTTTACGAGAAGGATCTGCCCTGAGAAGATGTTAAACTTTAGCTGGAGAACATTGTGTGCTAATAAACATTTGTATAGATAATCTGGGAGTACAGGGAGGCAAAAAGTCTTCCGGGCTTCAGAGATATTGGTGCACATTTGGAAACTTCTCTTCTGAGTCAGAGCGGTCTCTCTCTGTTACCTGGAAGGTGGAAGAAGAAATGTAGCTCATTCTTCTGGCTAGGGTGTTTTTCTAGACTCTGAGTATTACCCCATCCAAATAAGGATGCTTTACAAGCAATGCTTCATATGAAAACTGGTATGTTTCTAAGAACTGGTATCTAGAATACTATGTTATGTCCTTATATATGATTTCTACTGTCTAGGCAATGCATCTGACAACATGCATTGGCAGAAGGGGAAGAAGCATCAATGAAATGTCGTCTTGGCAGCTATTTTCAGAGTGGCTGCTTGGAATTGTTTTGGCACAACTTTTCTTGCTTTGACATGAGATATTAAAAAGTCGGAGGAAATGATTGGGTTTCAGAAGAAATTTTTTCCTCTGTCCATAAAATTTACTCATGACTTTGAGGAGGGTTGTCAAATTT
Organism: Leptodon cayanensis; assembly: GCA_027564655.1. Classification (NCBI taxonomy): domain Eukaryota; kingdom Metazoa; phylum Chordata; class Aves; order Accipitriformes; family Accipitridae; genus Leptodon; species Leptodon cayanensis. The sequence continues at coordinate 9,572,896 of JANXJC010000044.1, forward strand.
TAGAAACAAAACTGCCCTTGATAAGCACTGTAAGCAAGAACAGTTCATATGCTTGGAGTGTCAAAATGCATTGGTTTGTAGTTCTTGAAACTGCAAGCCTTGTCCTACGGAGGAGCGTGGAGTCCAGTTAGTCTTTCAGACATGGTGTGTTAATAGAGTTTACTTCTGCACAGAAGTGTGGGCTTAAACTGTCAGCTGTGTCATGCTGCTTTGCAGAAAACCAGCCTGCACCAGACATGCTGAACAACAAACAAGATGGCAACCTTCCTTAAAGAGATGCTGTGATACTGAACACTCATTTGCTGTATAATCTATTTGGTTTGTAACAGACTTAAAACTGAAAGCATTAAAAACTATGTGGATCTTGACTTCTGGTTGCAGCTCTGCAAAAGTTTTGTGTTGGGAGATTTATTCTTATCTGCTGTCCTGATGCAAAGTGAAAAACTCTTGTAAGCAATCCCAGGCCCTTTACAAGTAATTATCATTATAACAGAGGCTATAAAGCACAAGAACTACAACCTCATGCTCCCTGGGAAGTGCTAGAATTCAGGTAGTGACATTAGGCTGTGACAACAGGTACTTAGTCATCTTACTAAGCTGTGTACAGGGTTTCAAAGAATTTATTAACCTCCTAACAATTCTGAGAGGCATCCCAAGGCCACCTTTCAAATGTTTGCTTAATTTGGAGTGTGGAGTGCTCATGTGCAGCATCCTGGTTCATAATTTTTAACCTGTTTAAGCCATTCCTTGTTAGAAGCAATTGAGAGCCTTTTTCTCTTCTCCCATGAAAGGCTCTGAAAGGACAGGCTGCTCTAGGTCTCAGTAATGTTGCTCTCACTGCCTTGCCTACTGTTCCACGTGGTGTTGGCAGTAAGTGATGAATTCAAGCCCTGGTTGTGTTGAAAACACTGTCAGTCTCTGAAAGCTGGATAATGTTTTTGGTAGGTGTGTCAAGCCTGTCCAGTGTGTGCCATCCTCTTCTCCCCCCGATTTCTGTTGAATTCTATCTGCCTGGGAGTTATTTTTCAAGCTTATGTGTCAGCTTGCTCTGCTCCTGCATTGTTCTGCCCCTTCTCTGTTGGCTTTTTCAGGTGTGTTGCTTACAACTTGCAGGAACTTGTACGTGCTTTGTGTGCTGTGCCTTTCCTAAAATGGACTTCAGCAGAGCTGAAGGTGCCCAAGTCATAGCTGCGCTGCTTTGCACAGGAGGTTGGGCTAGATGCATCCCTGCAGTCCCTTCTAGCTGGAATTTGTCTGTGATCCCAAGTTGGCTTTTTGCATAAGACTTTAATTTCTTTTGACAACATTCTCCAATTTAGAAGATTTGTTGCTTAGCCAGCTCCGTCAGCCCCATCTGCTCCTTAATCGCAGTGAAATCATGATTTCATATCAGCTTGATGTCATAATACAAGTTTATGAGCACAGCAGGCTCCAGACAAAAAGGAAAAGTGGGCTGGGAAGTAGAGCTGTCTGCTCAGAGCGCTAATGCCTCTGGAAACATGAGGCAGGGGATGACACAGAGGAAGTGCCCACCCTCCTAATAGGGCCTGAGTGGAAGGACTGTGTTCATGGCATGTTCTAATGTGGAAATGGCTCTTTAATGTAATCCTTGTTATCCAGGGTTAAACAGGAAGGGGGGGGAGGGTGGTACCAGCTCTGTATGCAAAGAATCGAGATTGACTGTTGTGCTAGGACACAAGGATGTTCATCGTTCACAGCTGCATTAATGAAGCTTTTCAAAACAGACCCAGGACTGTGTTTTCCTTAGCCATGAAGGAAAGGTGGGGTGTTACAGGAAGGCTGTGTCCTAAACACAGCACTGTGTCCTTCTTTTTAAAGGAACCACAGTGGGCTCTGCTGCTTTGCAAAGCTCAGTGCTAAAGGTTAGCAATCTTTTAAATTAAGATGCTAACTTGACTTTTTGCATCACGTGAGATGTGACTTGCTAGTGCTGAATTCGAGTAGTTGGAAATCAGGAGGAGCTAGCGACTATTCTCACACCAGGCTTGAGTGATAGGTTTCCAAGTATTTTTGTCTATAACATAACTGCAAAGGTGACGTAGCTTCTTTTTCAGAGAACAGCTTGACATTTTGGTATCAGGGGCTGCTTCTGGAAGTACCTGAGCACACACAGTCCTAACTCTTGTTTCACCTCCCCTCTCCAGGAGCCTTTTGTTCCTGTTGATAATGCAGATTGGTTGCTGTAAACACAGCTGGTCTTCATTTCTTTTTCTCTCCAAGTTTGAAGGATAGCATCAATATGTGTAGCTGGTGGAGAAGCTCTTTCAGAGTTAGTGTGCACTGGATGTGTCCCAAAGAGCAGGCTCCTGGATCCCTGCGCTGCTCCCTGTTCACCACCCTTGAAATAATAGTGAGCCTTGAGCTACTTTGTAGGTGATGGACTTTGAACTTTTTTTTTTTTTTTTTTGAATGAAAGCAATTTGAGATCATCGGAAGACCTTGAAGGAGTGTACATGCTATCATACAGGGTAGACTGGCTTTTGAGCTTTTGTTTTTTGCAGTTGAAGCCCCTGTGTGTAATGATAAATCTGGGCCTAACCCTTTACAGCCCTGTAAATACACAGGGCAAGTGTTGACTCAGCACAATTCAGATAACTGGCAGAGGTGGGGCAGTGGTACTTGCATGACTCAGCTGTGCTTTGTGGGACCTCATGGTTCCCTAGACCAGGGGCGTGATGAACAAATCGTCCCTTTCCCTTCCTCAGACCTTGGACGAGTCCCTTGTGTGTTGCCGTGACACATACCGACGCCAAAGCAGCGCGATGGGACTTTTCCAAATGAGACCATCAGACGTGTTCAACTGAGAGCCCCCGGGGTTTAAGGCGAGTCTCTTTGGCATAGCTTACCCTGCTGTCTGTCTGGCTGGCCCCTGCTGCTGCACACGCTTCTCTCGTGGTTTTTGTACACCAACTGGTAACTGCTTATCAGCAGCGGGGGTAGTTTTAAAGATCCTTGTGCCCATCTCTAGATGACTACAAGGACTGATGTTTCACAAATCCTGTTGTCCCCAGGTAGGTACAGTGGGCTGACCCCAGGCCCAGCTTGGGGCTTGCAGTTGGCTCCAATGTTCAAAAGCAGTTTCTCATGGCGGGCCTGCAGCTGGACCAAGCTGGCTGGCCTCTGCTGATAGGATTTACCAGATCTTCATCTGGTGGCAGCTGTAGGTAGGGCTTTGCCCAGGTCACCAGAGAGGAGCAAGGAAGCGTTTGCCTGCCTTGGCATACAGGCAGGTACAGTCAGGCCGTGGGGGAGGAGAGCAGAGAGGTAAAGCTAGAAAGTGGTGCAAGTCCTTTGAGCTGAGAAAATCACTTGAGCAGCAAACGGATTCGTTCTTGTGTGCTGAAGCCTTCCAGCTGGCACAGCTCTGACTTGTGCTGAGCTTGTTCCTCCTCCTTGGTGGCTGCCGGCGTGGCAGCAGCTGGTGTTGGGCCAGGACTAGGACTGTTTGCAGCAGACGTGCCTGGGTCGGCGTTACCTAGTGGGATGAAGCCTGCGAATAGCATCAGGAGTGTTTGCATGGTGGAGCGTGTGTTCATGTTCCTTCGGGGCTGGCACTCGCATTATACCAGTCGGACCTCGCGTTATACCAGTTGGACCTCAGTGCTGCATGGCACTGTTTGAACAGCAGGTATGGCCAGAAATTCCTGCTGACTCACATCCTGGAAGTGCTTGCTTTCCTTCCCTGAGACTCCTTTCTTCTTGGGGAGGAAAGGCAAGGAACCCAGCTGTGGCCATTCTTCCCTTGGGCTGCCCAGGAAGTATTAATTGATGGCTTTTATTAGATGGGCTCGTGCTACAATGGCCCTGCTGCGATGCTTGTGTCTGGGTAACCGAGGAGCATCAATAAACCCTGTTTGCGTTGCACCTCCGGCGTGGGAAGGTGCTGCTGTGCTAAAGCCGAGCTGACGTGGTCGTAGCGAGTTCCCGGCTAGCTAGCCTGAAGCTGCTAACAAATCCCATAAACCGATTATGGGCGTAAGTCACTGCTCGGTGACCTTTCTCCTTCTCACTGACAGCTTTTTACATTGCACCTCTTGGCCTTCCCCGTACCTGCTGGTGGGGGGCTCCCAGCCGCGGGGCAGCGCAGGTGGGACGTGAGCCGGGCACGGAGCCCTTCTCTGCCCGCTGCTGGCCGGGGCTGGCTCGCATGCCAGCAACCAGCAGACTCTGCCAGAGTCTGGCAGCGCGTTCCCAGGAGGCAAAGCACGGGCTTGGGAGCTTGACGCTGATTGGAAGTGACTTGTTTTTGCTTCCCAATGTGCAAACAGCTCGCGGGGTCCGATCTGTGCTGCGCGCAGCCTTTCCTAGCGAAGAAGACTGTCGGGGTTTGTCAGCCTGCTGCTCCCACTCCTCTGTCTCCCAAAACCCCAGCTGCAGGCGGGGGTAGCTGCGTGGGCTGGATCCCTTCGGTGGCTGTGGAGAGGTGGAATCATGGGACTGGACAGACTGGCCCAGTTGTGGCTGGGCAGCTCTCCCTGGGTTGGCTTTTCCAAGGAAGGAGTTGAACATGGGTGACAAAGGACACCTGGGCGTCTGCAGGATGGGCAGTGCAGGGTGTGTTTAGATGTATTTATGGCCCTTCACAGGGCGGGGAGCAGGGGGAGGAAGCAGTTGCTCTAACCCAAGCTGGGTCCCAGTGCCAAGATCGTGCAGGCAGCTGCCTGCTCCTCTTTCCTAGAGAACTCTGGTGCGTCCCTCGCCTCGGGAAGTCCGGGGGGAGCTGCCCGCTCCCTGCCCCCATCCCCTGGCAAGGGAAAGCCTGGTACCGCCTGCTTGCTGGCCTCCCACCTTCTCCCCTGCCTTGCTGTTCTGGGGGTTCAGCAGCTGGGCAGGCTGTGAAAGCGGAGCCAGGGCTGCTGTCCTCGGCAGGGTTGCTGGGTGACTGGTAAACACAGCAAAGGCAGCGGCGGGGGGGCTGGCTGCCCTTTGCCCCCCCTTCCTGGAACCGGGGTACAGCTGTGCCCAGCGGAGCCCGGCAGCCGGGGTGGCAGCGAGGGACCTGGCTTGAGGGGCACATGGCCCGGTGCTTGGGGCACGGTGAGGCTCCGCTCGCGGGCGAGAGCAGCCCATCTCCCCCCAGCCAGGCGTGCGGCACACGCTGGTGACCCTCTGCGGGGCTCCTTGCCCAAGCCCGAGGGGGCTGTTGGCCGTGGGAGGAGGCTTTTTTCTTGCCCCGGCATTCAGTTTGGCTGCCCAAAGGAGCTCCGCTGCCAGAGCAGCCGTGTGCTGAGCCTCCCTGGGGCTGGCCAGCCCAACACGGAGCGTCCCAGAGCTACCACGTCCCTCCGGGCCATGGTGTCTATCAAACACCCAGTTTGCAGCAGCTTCTCTGTAACCTCTAGGAAGAAGTTTAAATACAAGATACTGGAGCAAGCGGGCCACAGACAAGCTTATTGCACACTTAGTTCGTCCTAGGCATGACACGGCGGCTTGCGTGGAGTGTGGCAAGCCTGCGAGGTTCTAGCACGTGCAGGGCTCCAGTGGGGCTGTCGCCTCCGGTCCTGGCAGGCTGTGCCTCTGGCAGGTAATGGGAGAGGAAAGCCGTGCTGGGAGCAATCCTGCTGCTCTAAATAGCTTGCCAGCTGCTGGTGTTCGTTAACATGGCTGAGCTGTGGGAATGTGGGGTACTCAGGATCAGTGTTGCGAGGGGAGCTTTGTGGGATGGGAAGGAATCCCAAACACCAGCGAACACTTTCCAGGAAAGAAGTGCTTGTGCCTAAATGCCATTTCCAGAAGGGCAGGGCAGCCTCCTCTGTGGATCTTTAGCTGCTTTTATTCTTGCTGCAGTAACTGAGAGCTGGGGCTGAAGTCCTGATCTCAGCCTCTCTGCCAGCATCCTGGGAGCTAAAGGCTGAACCAGCTCCATGTCAGCTCTCTTGACAGCTCTCCAGCTGCCCTGGAGCTGACTGCTGGCGTCTTGAGGGTGTTGCCCTGGTCTGGAGACCTGCATGTCTACTCTGGAGTGGCTTCAAAAGTGTTGGCCCAGCCCAGAGCTTGGTCCCACCTGCACCCTGCTCCCCTTGGCCCCAGCTGGGTCTTCACCCTGGTGCCAGGGAGCAGCTGTGAGCATCCTGGCTGTGTGGGGGCAGCTGCTGTGGAGATGGTACTGGAACTGCTCCAGCAGCTCTCTCTGCTCCCAGCCTACATGTCAGCATGCCCAGGGGGACGGAAAGCTGGGGATGTCCTCAGCAGGGCTGGCTCCACAGGGCTTGCCAGCTGTCCTTGGACCTGCAGCTGCATGCCAGCAGCCTCTTTGGTAAAAGCCCTGATTCTGCTAACCGCACCCCCACCCCACCCCCCCCCCCCCCGATAATCTTAGGTGAACACAAAGCAGCTGAAGCCTTAAGATCATACTTGTGCCTGGCTGCCAGGGCTGTGACAGTCCATGGAGCTGTGCCTCAAGTGGGACGGTTGCTGGGGGACCTGCCATGTCTTTTTTCCCCCCAAGAAAAAGGTTTTCTGCAGCGCTTTGTCTGAGTGTGGAGGGGGTTTGGAGGTACCGCTGTGCCAGGCTAGCAATGGTGCTGGAGGCTGGTCGAAGTGTTTAACAGCTCTGCTGCAAGAGCCTGTAAAGGAGACATGGGTGGTCTGGCAGAATGGGCAGAGCGTGGCAGAACCGGGTCAGGGTTTGCCTCCTCTCTGGGTCTGCCAGGTCGGCTGTGTCTCTGCCTGCTTGGCCAACCTGCTGCTGCCATTTGGGGCATAGGCAAATGTCTGTGGTGCTTTCCATGTGGGTTCAAAATGTATTGAAAGAGACCTTTTTGTATCTGCTGGTTAACGCAGCTCAGTCTGGCGGCCCTCTCAAATCCACCCACCCAGTTCCTGGGTCCCCACAGTCCAGCTCGAGAAGTAACACTGCTTTTCTCTCAGATGGGGAGAGAATAAGCTGCTCATTGCTTCAGCTTGCATCAGGAGAAGTGTGGTAGATCCCTAGTGTCTAGCCCAGTTTTGCCTAATAGCTGGAGTATGGAGGTGCTGCTGATGGAAAACCGAGTGCAGCGTGGGAAGTGCTTTGGCTTAAAACATGTGAGCTGCCACCCCGTCTCCTTCCTGCAGAGAGGCCTCCAGGTGCGGTGTCTGCTCCTGCTGGGGTTGGTCCAGGGCAGGTGGCTTTCCCAGGCTCTGGAGCAGGAGGGGAGGCTGCCAGCTCGGGGCAGCGCCGTCTCTAGAAGGAGAGATACGCATCTGACTCACACGTCCTGTTAGATAAGCACTTCTTTTAACGCACTTGCTGGGTAGGACCAACGCCTACCTTTCAAAGCTGCCATCGAGTTGAAACACTGCTCCCGCTGTCGGCAGGATTTCATCAGGCGAGCGTGTACTCTGGATCTTCTACCCACTGGGGAACGGCCACTCCTGCACTGCCAGGAGGCTCCAGCCCCCACCTCCCAGCTGAGAGCAATTACCATGGCCCCCAGCAAGAGAGGAGCCGAGAGCCTCCCTGCCACTGCTGAATGGGCTGCCCCTGCCCGTGCACCCTCTCCGCCCCTCTCTCCTGGTCCCTCTACCTGCCTTTGAGGTACTGGGGCTGGCTGAGCCCTGGCTGGTGGCAGGGGATGTCCCCTTGCTGGTGGGCTCAGGAAGGAGGGTGCAGTGGGAGGGTGTTTCCGGACTGGTTTTCTCTCCCCCAGCTATAAAAACTTTCAGGGCATTTCTTAAAATGCTCTGAACAGGCTTCTCTGTCCCATACTAATCTGGAGCTCCTGGGCTTGGCCTGTTTTGTGCCATGCCACCCCTAAGCAGCCAGCTCCAGCTCCTTCATCCCACTTAGCCCAGATTTTCTTCTAAATAGGTCACTCGTTAATTGAGGGCAAGTACAAAGTTGCTCTGTTTCTCCTAGTCCTCCTAGGCCGGACAGACCCACTTCAGAAGCTGCGAGACCTGGGGCAAGGCTGAGTGATGAAATCCTCCGTGGCTGCAGCAGCTCTGGCTGGATTCTCCTGCTCCAGGACTTTGGTCGCTGGTGTGTGAAGCCGGGGAGGGCAGGTTGGGGCTGACTCTTTCTCAACAGCCATGCGAAAGCCTGACCCTTGCTCGTTTGCAGGAAGAAGATAGTAAAAGCAGGAGTCTGGGTCGCGGCTGTTACGAGAGAGGGAGGAGTCCTGGTCTGGTGGGATGGGGTTGGGTATGTCCATGGCAAAGGGGAAACAAGTGCTGCGTGTGTTCCTGCCCTTGAAGACTGCTCAGCACAGGGACACTGGTGCTAGGCCAGGTGCTGGGGGAAGCGACAGTGGGGGTGCAGACCCCAGCAAGGGCTCAGTGCTGGGGAAAGGGGACAGCACGAGCTTTGCTCTTCAGCTCCCTCATGGCGTGTTGTCGCTGTGCTGTGCAGACCCCACAGGTGCCCCAGCTGTAAGGGGATCCTGGGGCAGCTGGGCACCACAGGCCGGGCAGCCTGCAGGGCCCATCCTGGCAGCTGCCTGCTCCTGCCTGGCGCAGGCTCTGACTCCCAGTCTCTATGTGTGTGTTTAGCTTTCCCTGCTCGTTTCCATGCAAAAGAGGGTGGACGGAGGGAGCCATCTGCAGCCCCTCGTTCCTGGCTCCCGTGGACCAAAGTCCAGCCGGGAGCACAGCCACAGCCGGCTTGCGGCTGCGGGACCTTTTGCTGCCGGGGGAGAGGTCTGCTGGAGCAGGACAAGACGTGGCTCAGGGTCCTGCCACCCTGCTTATCCCATTGCCCTGCTCCTGGATGGTCTGGGGTGGCTGAAGCAGCCCTGAGCTTTTATCCTGCACGGGAGCTGATCCCCAGCCCCGGGGTAGGGGTTAACGCAGCCTCGGGACCCAGGGCTTGGGCCGCTTCCCCGGAGGAGGAGGCAAGATAAAGCCGGAGCCTAGCCTGTGGCACTGAGGTTGAGGTGCGCCTTGAATCAATATTGGTTCGCAACAGCCCACGGGCGATCGCGACGAGGGGAGCAGGGCAGGCAGCCGCTGCCCGCCCGCCCTCTGGGGCTGAGCCTGTGCAGCGAGTTGTGCGCAATCTCAGCTCTCAGCGCAGGGCCAGCCAGAGGAGGATCAAAGCCAGTCCTGGTCCCAGGCCCCAAGGGGACTCGGGGCGGAGGGAAAGGTGGTGGGAAACTGCCCTGTTGGCGATCGGCTCGCGCCGCCTCGTCCCTCTCCGGGTGTGCTTTGCTTTCCCAGGCTGCCGGGGGGAGCGGGGCAGGGCGAGCCGGCCCCACCTGGGTGCTGTGCCATGCCGAGCAGGTTTGGAGCTGCTGGGCCTGCTCGCCGGGGCAGGGAGGGCCGGGAGCTGCTGACGGAGGGGCGTTCGGGCGGTGCGTCGGTCTGGGGCGAGCGTGCAGGGCCGTGCCTCCTGCCGCAGGGCTGGGCTGGGCACGGCTCAGGGTGCCGGTGGCTCTGCTCCCCTGGGCCGGTGGGGCTGTGCCACGGGGGGGGCTCCCACCGAGCCCCCTCGTGCTGCCCCCCGCTGCAGCCGAGCAGGGTTACGTGGGGGCTGGCGAGGCGGGGGCTGGCAGCACCCTGCCTGCTTGCCTACGCCTTGCTCAGCCAGGACGTGGCCGCTGAGCTCACCCTGCCGGGTTTGGCACTGCAGGGCTCCGGGCAGGCCTGGTAAGCGCCAGCTGCCGCCACAACCTTCCTGGGTGCTGACTCGGCAGGGCGGGCGGCTGCGAGCCCCGAGTGGGAGCTGGTGTGGCCCTTTGGTGGGCACAGGCGCTCGCGTCCCCTGGCCCTGCGCCGGGGCTGGCAGCCACCTCCATGCTGGCACCCTCCTCCGTGACTCCTGCACGGCTGGACTCCTCAGGGGACCGTGCCTGCCCCCTTCCTCTCCTCCTCCAGCTTCCCACCAACACGCTAATCCCGTCCTGCTGCAGCGGCGAGAGCGGCTCAACCCCGGCGGGGCTGGGTTTGCGGGTGCAGCTCCGGAGCTGGGGACCCTGGGATACCGTGAGCCCCCCCAGGCTCTGAAGGACACAATCCTGCCTGCATGGAGCTGCCCAAGCCCACATCCCCGTGTTTCCAGCATAGCTCCCGGGGAGGTGGGGGGTGTGGGGCGGGGGGATGCCCTGTGGAGGGCAGGCAGGACCAGGGGTGCCTGGGAGGGCCCCTGGGGATGCAGGTGGGCTCCCTTGCTCATCTGCCTCTCACTGGGTGCATGTGCGTATGTGTGCACGTGCACGCACCCTGGTCTCCTCCCAGCTCTGCTGAGCTCCTTGAAAATCTGCATATGCAAAAAGCGCTAATCCCGGGAGCCTTTCCCCAGCTCAGGGGTGACTTGCCCTTGGCAGTAGATAAGCCGAGGTGCTCCAAACCACCTTGGGGCTAAGCGCTGAAGTATGGTGGTACAGTGCTGCAAGAACCACGATGCTGAGCGTGCTGGGCACTCGGGGCTGGCACCTGGGCATGTTGACACCGTGCCAGCCTGTGGGAGCTTGGAGAAGGGCAATGGATGCCCTGCTGTGGGTGCTGGTGGGAGCTGATGGGGTGCAGGCACGCAGATGCCAGTGGCCGTCCGAGGGCTGCCACGCCAGCACCCACCACCCCCTTGCTTAAAATCACCCTGTTTCCCCTCAGGCCCTGGCAGCGGGTGGCATTGCCCGGCCCCTGCGGGGGCCCTGCGCCGGAGGCCAGTGCAGGACATAGGGATTAGTTTTAAGCCGATTGCTGCTGCCCGTTAGGGAAGCGCTGAGATACTCGGCTGTGGTTCCCCCGGCAGTTGGTGGGTCACGGGGAGAGCGTGGCTGCCGTGGGGCCAGCACCGCACCCCGGTGGGGCAGGAGGAGGTTTTGCCCCTTCCCCAATCCATTTGTTTTTGCTACCAAAGCTTATAAGGTCTCATCAGCCCGATGGCCTCTAGGAGTGAGGGTGACCGGTCCCTGTCCTGCCCCAGCTCAGTGGCCTGGTGGGACACTCATAGGAGCCTCCTGCCCACCTCCACCCTGGGCACGTGCGGGGATGAGGGTCCCTGTGCTGGGGCAGGGATGACTGCAGGCGCTGGGGTTTGGCTTCCAGCACGGTGCCTCTTCTTCCTCTAGCTAGGCAGTAAGAGACCCCCAATATTTTTTTGGAGGGATGTGGCACACCGCACACGGCTCTGGGAGGAGATGGAGAGGAGGCAGGGAAGCACAAGCAGGCCGTCCCTGCGGGCAGAGGAGGATTTATGGCTGCCGAGTTTCTGCAAAGACAATAACCGTGCAGGATTCTTGGAGGGGGAGAAGCTGCCCAAAAAAGGGAGTGTGGCAGCTCGGCCTCCCCTCCTGGGTGCTTTCCAGAGAGCGGGGAACATGGGGGGCTTGTCCTGCCAGGAACAAGGGAGGAACAAGCATGTCTGCCTGAGAGCCTGGGGAAAGGAGCCCTGCTCTGCTATTACTGCCGCGTCCCGGCTCCTTCCTCCATGCTTGGGCGTGGGGCTGTGCCAGCGGGTGCTGCTCCCAGGTGGTGCCGGCTGTGCCGGCTGACTCAGGACAACACCCTTCCCGGCATGGCAGGCCTCGCCGCGGCAGCCGGCGGCACAGGGTGGGCTGGTCCTGGGCCAGCGGTAGCACTGAGCCGGTGGAGGCTGAGCTGTGCTGAGTGTCTGAGCGCTACCCAGCAACTCCACGCCAACGCTGGCTCACCAGTGGGGAAACTGAGGCAGGGAGCGTGCAACGCCGGTGACTGATGCCACGGTGGCATCTTGCCTGGGCGGCATGACTCCCCTTGCTGCCCTTGGCACAGAGCGGCATGGCTGCCCACCCCACCCCAGCCCCGGGCCCCGGTGCTGCCCCGTGCCCGCTCTGCAAACCCCGGCGGCTGCCCAGAGGCCCCAGCTGAGCCTCATGGAGGGCAGAGGCTTTGCTCCTCCATCCCGTGTGGCCCACCTGTCCTCACTCCAGCCATCCTCATCCTCATCCTCATCCTGGGGCGGGTAGCAAAGCCCTGTCTGTGTTGTTCTTGAGGCAAGGGACAGGCAGGAGATGTGTCCCTCAGTTTCTCTGTCGGGTAGATGGGTCAGCGCTCCAGGATTTATGCCCAGAGTGCTGGAGCCACTGGTAACCTGTGTGCATGGGGCTGGGGGAGGCACCCAGTGAGTCCAAAGGGGGACGTTTGCTGAGCGTGGGGTCTCCGCTTTCCCCTCACAGCTGCTGGTACCAGTGCTGCCACTCGGGTGGGCTTGGCAACTGCCCGGCTGGAAGCTGGTAGCGAGAAGTGGGGAGCCGAACCCCAGCCCTGCTTTGGTGACAAGGAGGAGACCCGTGCTTCCCTGCAGTGGTGGGGGCAGCTGGTTCATGGGCAGGCTGGAGGCAGGTCAGGAATTCTTCAATTAAAGGGCTTTTTTTGGCCAGAAATTGCCAATATTGTCCAAACCTAAATCTCGCTCAGGGACAGGGTCAGCCTTGATAAATTTTCTGGCTGAAAAAAAGTGGGGGAAAGAAGGAAACAATCAAAGATCTCTGAGTTGGCATTTCCTGAACTAAGTGCCGTATTTTTTTAATTTGGGTGTGTGTGAGAGAGACATAGCTTTCCATCCTGCACCGGCATGTCATGTAATCCCCCCCAACAACCAAAATCAAAACAAACTGCTTGGAAAGGGTTGAAACAGAGCGGTTGGAGCCATGGCAAACCAACAGCGCTGTCACGGCGGGGGGAGGTTGGGTTTGAGTTTTGGTTTGTCATTTCCAGACAGGTTTTGTGATTTCCACTTTTCCTCCTCGTGAAGGATGGGAAGGACTTTCTCCACCCCTGCCTTCTCCTGGCTGGGTTTTGGGGTGGGATCTCCTCACCCTCCCACCCCTGTCTCATCCACCTACCCAGGCACCCCAAACCTCACTGGGAGCCTCAGGAAACCAAACGGCAACGGCCCGGTGCCCCTTCCAGCTCCCCAAACGGGCTGCCAGCCTCCGGGTCCCGACAGAGCGGGCAGCCAGCACCGCAGGCAGCACCAGCTGCAGGCAGGCACGGTTTGCCCGGCTCTTCCCTGCCGGCTGCGGGGAGGGGACGCCAGCACGCGTGGGAGGGTGCCCGCAGGGAGATGCCGGGCACAGGGAGCGCGGGCGATGCGCGGGCCTGCGTCAGCGGCGAGCCTCAGCGGGGTGGGCTGGGTGCTGCTGGCTGCACCCCGCTGAGTCAGCGGGTCGGGTGCGGAGGCGGTTAGCCCTGCGGCGTTTGGGCACAGGCTGGGGAGCCGGGAATGGGCCGGGTGGGAACAGGGCTGCGTGACGTGCAGGGTGCGCCATGCCAGCGGCACGGCACGACGGCTGTGTCGGCATCACACGGCTGTCCCTGGGGACCTGTCCCTGATATGGGTGTCTGTCCGCCTTGCGGGTGGGTGGCTCTGGCTGCCTTTGGGGGTGGGGGTGGTTGGAGGATTAGGGCCTCTCGCCTACCCTGGCCGGGACACGGGGACCAGCCCGGCCACCCCACAATGTCCCCTAGAGCCCAGTGCTGCCCCTCGCCCCACACTGTTCTTACAGCCGGGAGGGGGGCTCATCCACTGCTCAGCCGTGTACAGCAAGCGGAGCGGGGACAAGCGGGGTCCCTGTCCCCACGGCACCCACCCGGGACAGGCTTTGATCCTCCCGCCCCCAAGGCTGGCATCGGGTCGGGCAGGGCATGAGCTGGAGAGGGGGCACGGGGACGGCGGTGCCCGGGGAAGGAGGGGACCCTGGCTGCTTCTCCGGTGACGTGGGGACGGTTCTGCCATTGCGTGGGCTGAGGGTGCCCGGGGTGGCTGGGGGGGAAGCCAGGCAGCCCCAGCCCCTGCAGGGCCTGCCTGCTGGGTGCTCCCCGCCTCCAGGGCTGGCAGGGGTCCGGGAGTAGGCAGGGCTGGCAGAGCAGGCAGGAATGGGCAGGACTGGGAGGACTGGCAGGGTGGGCAGCCCAGCCCAGCCCAGCCCAGCCCAGCCTGCTCCGGCCTAGGCAGCACCGCCACCTGCCGTCCGCCCCGGCCTCCCTGCCCGGCCGCGCTGCCTGCGCCTGCCTGCGCCTGCCTGCCCCTGCCTGCTGCCCCTGCCGCCTTCCGCCTCCCTCCTGCGCCTGCCTGCGCCTGCCTGCCCCTGCCT
>JANXJC010000044.1:9587376-9606374 GCA_027564655.1 Leptodon cayanensis
CCCCCCGGTGTGGGGCAGCTGGGGCTGCCTTCACTGCATTGCCCACCTCCCCATGTTTGGGGTAGCCAGAGGGCTCCCCCTCCTGCTCGCAGCCCCACCAAGTGGCCCCATACCTCAGTCGACAGCTCTTCCACAGGCTGTAGCTCCCCACGGGATGGGACATCTCCAGCTGCCAAGCCGTGGCCCCAAGAACAGTATTTCCAGGAATCCCCAACATAGTGCCTAAGGGATTCCTGGGAAAACTGGACCCTGAGGGCACGGCGACCCAGGCTTTCCACCAGCCCCACACGTCCTCGCTGCTGACCAGGCTCCGCACGTGGCTGATGGGGGGGTGCTGCTGCCGCGTCCCTGCTGTCCCCCGCACCGCACAAGGCTCCCACATTGCTGTGTGACCCCTCTCACTGGTGCCCAGCACCAGGCCGGGGGTCCTGAGCAGACACAGGTGTCCCTCTGCTGCAAAGAGAAACCTCCTCACCCTCCTCTCCACCCTTGTTCTCTGCAGGGATCTGGAGCTTTGGGGTGAGCCCTTTCCTGTAGCCAGAGGTCAGCTCTCCTTGCGTCACTCGTCCCAGCAGGTGGGTGGGCCCAGAGGTCCCCAGGGTGTGCAGTTCCTCCCTTCCCGAGCTACAGTGCTTCATCTCAGACTCCCAATTGACCAGAGATGCAGCACTGCACCTTGGGCTGGGAGACATGCAGGAGCCTGCTGTCGCCCTCGCTGTGGCTGGCACGCATCCATGGGTCATGCCACGGCAAAGCTGTGTGTCTGCCTGCCCGCTGGGTGCAGGCAAAGAGGTCGCCCCTTCCAGTCCCCAAAGCCTTGTGCCCGCGTCCCCCATGCCCAGTCCTAACATGATGGCAGGACAGACCTGGGCTTGGTAGCTCAGCGTGGCCCCAGCTCTGCAGGGACAGGCAGGGATAGGGACAGATGGGGGTGGTGGGTCTGCCTTCAAATCCGTGTACCCCACCCTGCCAAGACCCAGTGCGGAGCTGGGTGAAAGGGTGAGGGTGATGGGAGTCCCCCTGCAAGGGCTGCCACTCAGCAGGGCCAGGACACCCAAGGATGGTGTGGGGCTATGGGTGTCACACAGCACATCCCTCCCTTGCTGCCCTCTGCCCCTTCCTCGCCCCGGGAGATGAGGAGCATGTGAAAGTTCCTCCTGTCCCTCCCCACCCTTGTCCCTGTCCCAGTCCCCATCAGAAGAGAGCCTGCAGCTGGCCAGCACCTTGGCTTCCCAAGATCAGACATCGGCCTGATCCGTTCCCAGGGTGGCAGGGCTGAGCCCAGCCCTTCCCCCGGGCAAGGACCAGGGGCTGCGGGAGGGATGCCCCCTGCATCTTCACCCTCGGATGGGCTGAAGCCCATCCAGATCCAAGGGGCGAGGATCCAGGGGGAAGCAAGAGGAGAGGGAGGATGGAGGGAGCGGCTGAGCCCAAAAATGTCTTTTCGCAGGCAAACACTAACATCCTGAGCAGAGCCGAAATGTGATAAACAGACCATCTATCACAACCGAGTCCTGCTGCCGGGCCCCGGCAGCTGCGGCGCTCCCAGCAGCCTGACGAGAAGCAGATGGTGCATCTCCAGCGTGAGACCCTGTATCCGGCCCTCCCGGCCGGGTGCACCCAGCTGGGAACTGGGGCAGAAACCATCCTGTGCAATGTGCCGGGCTCCCCCATCTGCTGTCCCTGGTTCTTGGTAGGAAAGAGCGGGGAAAAGAGCCCTGTGGTGCCCCAAGCTTGCGGCATCCGTCAGTCGGGAACGAGGTTTGGGAGCAGCCTTGGCCGACGCGAGGTTATCTCCATACCAGCCATGGCCAGGAGAGCCCTGAGCTCCAGCCAAGTGTGGGAACAGCCACAGAGACCCAGAGCCAGGGGAGGTGCCGCAGGGACCCTCCTGCCACGCTATGCATTTGCAGAGCCTCTGCCTGCTGCTGGGCCCTCTGGGCAGCATCCCAGCCCCATGCACACCCCCCCAAAGGGGCTGCCGTGCTTTCAGCAGGGAGTGATATGTGGCACTGCAGCGTGCCCGGGGAGGCAGCCCCGCTTTGCATGGCTGGGCAGCGGGGAACAGGGGCAGGTTTGCCCGCAATGTGCAGCTGCCTGTGCCCAAGGAAAGGGCACGCGGTGGTGCCTGTGCTGGCAGCATCCTGGCACGCTGGCTCTGCCCGTTTCTTGCTGCTGGCCATGTTTCTGGGGCTGTACAGTCAACATGTGCCTTCAGTAGCTTCGACATTCCCCAGGGACTCCCACGGCTGAGCCTGTAAGACACAGAGGATGGCAGTCAGCGTGGTGGTGCAGAGCCGAGTGTGGGCTGGTGTGGATCCGCAAGCCCTCTGCTATGGGACCCCCTTGGGTGCCCAGCACCCCACGGGACTGAGGACAGCAATGCCAACAGCTCTGCGCGCACAAGAAGCCCTACGCTAGCCACTCAAAGGCCTCCCTTTGATTGCTCGAAGCCATGTGTGGTGGCTGGCAGGTCCCCAGGTGCACGGGGAACCCTGCTGTGGGGCCTGGGGATGGCCCCTGTCCTCTCCCTGCCGCTGTCCCGCCTTGGTGGGAAAAGACAGGATGGAGCCTTCTCTGCCTCATGGTGTGGGGCTGGGAGACCTCAGCTGCCGTCCCCAGGGAGGTGGCGGCGGGGAAAGAAACATTGAGAAAAGCTGGAGCAATGCGCCAGGCTGCACATCTCGCCGGGTTGGAGGCAAAACATCTGCTGGGGCTCGCCCGCCTCTGCCCAAGGGGAGGTCTCAAGGGAGGAGGGAGGCACCCCCATCTTCCCTCCAATGTCCCCAAGACAGGGCAAAAAAGCCAGTGCTGCAGGGCCTGCCCTTTCGCCCTTGTCTCCACTCTCAGTTTTGTCCTGGTTTCCCAAGGAAAGGAGACTGCCACCAGCGTGCCATGCAGCTGCCACCCTCTGCTCCCCAGCACTCACCTCGCTGCTGGGGGACCTCTGTGTTGGGGGACACCAGCGTCCCCCAAGCAGTGCTTGCCAGGAGAAGAGCTGTGGCCCCAGGTTGCTCACCCCCTTGCTCACACGGGTGCGAACGTGCCACGTGGCTTCAGAAGAAGAAACCAGAATAACAAATGGCTGGACTCATGGTCCTGCCGACGCTGGGAGGACCACCAGCCACCACCGCATCCCCGGCCAAGGCTCCCCGGAGGGTGCCCGGAGCACGGTGTGCACACCCAGGACAGTCCCCCAGCTCCTTCCTTCGTCACACCAGCGTTGCCTGGTGTTGCCCTTGCTCCTACCCGCTGCTCACCTCCTCTGCCGAGTCGCTTCCCCTGCTCGCCTGCCCTGCCGCTGCTGGTGGGTGCTGGGAGGACGGGAGCAGGCGGCCGAGCACTTGGTGGCTGCGAGCTGCCTCCCCGGCGGTGCTGGGCTGAGTCAGAGCTCAGCCCTCCCCGCAGTTACAACACAGCGCCCTTTCCCCTCTCCAGGCAGCCTGCCGCTGCAGGAAATGTCCTTTTTTAATAGCAGTTGGGATTTGTTTCCTCCTTGAAATTCCCCAGCCCCACGAGGCCAGCTGCAAGGCCAGACCTGGGTTTTTGAGGAAAGCCTTGAACCCCCCAGCCAGGAGGGCTCTGCCGTGAGTGGCTGCGGGCTGCCCCGCTCTCTGGAGGAGGGCGGAAGGCGCTGGGTGATGCTCAGACCCAAGCGGGCACCCTTTCCCCTCCTCCTGGCCCCCAAAAGCCTGATCTCCACCAGTCATCGGGGCTCCATCCCTGCCCCAGCTGAGCTTTGATCCAGCTCTGGTCATCAGCTAGCCAAGCAGCCCTGATGCCACCTCCCGCTGGCTGAGGAACTCATTGCTGGGTGACACCAGGCAAAGTAAATCCTGCCGAAGGACCCCCCGCCAGATGCCCCCTTCCAGGTGATGGAGGGAAACGTGCTCTTGCTGTAAGGACTCTCTCAACTCCGTAGAAATTTAAGGGACTGACCCCAGGGCAGCTTCTGCTGCCTGTTGGGTGTCCCTTACAGGCAGCGATCACACGGGGATGCTGCTCGCTGTCGCTTTGCAGAACAAGCTGGTGGCAGGACAGCTCCAACGCTCCATCCCACCGGGACCTTCCAGCTCTCCCAGCATCTCCATCCTGTCCCCTAGCATCTCCACCCCGTCCCCCATGGTCCGTGGTGGCCTCTGTGGAGGAGAGGTGCCTCCTCTCTCCCTTCCTCCCTCCCTCCCTCGCCAGCGCTGGTATTAAATCAAAGGTTTATGAGAAAATGGAGGGGCCAAGGGAGATCCTAATCTGGTCGCAGGCTGATTAACCCCGAGTTCAGGCTGAGGTCCTGATGCTCAGCTATAAATAGCTCTGCCTTCCCTTTCCCATCCTCCCGCCGGGGCTGCGGCGTGCCTGCCCTTTTATGGTCAAAAAGGCAGATTTGGAGACCGAGCGGCCCCCATCTCCCATGCTGGGGGCGAGCCAAGGGGGCCCAGGGGGATGCTGCTCTTTCTCGCCGGGTTTTGCTGGGATAAATTATAATGCCAAGAACAAAGGAGCAGGTTTGGGGGGTTGAGAGCAGGGGATGGGTGCAGAGAGGAGAGCGCATCTGGTTTGTGCTCCTTCCTCCTGGGCAGGCGGCCCCTCTCCTGGTGCCAGAGCGAGGGAGAAATAGCCTAATTTGGTGTCTCTGTGGAGAGCCAGGCTCCTCTGTACCCCTCTTGCGGCGCAGGGTGGTGGGGACGGTGGGAGGGACCCCAGGGACAGACGAGGCCTCTGCCACCTCCAGGCTGCAAATGCAAGCTGGCATCTCCGTTTGTCACCCCGAGGCAGCAGACCAACCCCGCCGTCTCTGCCTGGCCACCGCTGTGCCCAGTCCTGTGCTGCCACGCAGAACCCACGGGTTCCTGCAAAGCCGCCGGTGCCAGCCGCTGCGGCAAGGGGCTGCAACCCTCCAGCAACACTAGAGCCTGGCTCGGGGGCGAGAAAGAGGGGCAGGAGCGCCAGGAAGGCCATGCGTGGCTGGAAGAAGCACGGCTAAGGAAGAGCCAAGGCACACGGCAGCCCGATCATCACCTTTCCCACGGCCTCAGCTCTTCCCCGCTGCCCCCAGCTCACTGACCACCATCTCCCCATCCTTAGCTGGTTTCCTCCTCCCAGAGCTACGTCCCCCTGCACGGGGCAGCACAGCCCTGGGACCCCTCCCCAGCCCGCCGCTGGAAGGTGTTTTGGGGGTGCAGGGAGCACGCCGGCGAGGGCTGACGCCTGGTGTCCCTGGTGCCGGCCCCGGGGCACAGGGAGCGTGGGAGCGAGTGCCGGCACCAGGGCTCCCGCTCTGTTTACACGTCACATTCCCCATCTGGAGGAAGCGGTGCAGGGGTGAAGTCCCAGCGGGGACAGGCCGTCACGTCACCGGCCTCCAGCCCTCGCTGGGAAGGGCTGGTGGGAACCCAGAGCGCCGCGGGGATTGCTCCCCACGGACACTGTTCCCAAGCGGTGCGGGGCGGCTGCTCCAGCGTTGTCCTTGCTCCCTGGGCTCTGCTCCTCACCGTGCTCTTGCATGGCTCCCGGCCGGAGGAGCTGGCGCAGGGGACGCTCCTCAGCATGGCGGGCGTGCGGGAGCTCACACGAGGCCAGCAAAGAGCTCGGAGCCGGAACGGGCAGGGAACAACGAGGCTCCCTCTCCTCTTGCAGAGGCACAGGCATGGTGTGGCTGGAGCTCATTAAGCTGCCAGCGCTCTTGGCTGCTTATCCAAGCTTTATCATCTTATCTCTGCTCCAGCAAGGGAGAGGGGGAGTGGGGATGTGTGCGCAGCATCGCCTGGACATGAGAGGAACCCAGTTAGTAAATCACTTCCCCCGCAGGCCCCAGCTTTCCCAGCCCTGCCTGCTGCTCGCCCAGCCGAGCAGTGAAAGACACTAAAAGAAAATGCCCTAAATGGGTCAAGCTCCCAGCAAGCAGGAGATGAGATGTGGAAAAAGATCGAGCACAAAAGTTACATCAGGGCTGACAGTCAGGTCCCATTTCCCTGCAGGACAGTGAAGCTGGGCTCCCCCGTGCTGGCAGACCCTCGGGCAGGGCTGGCCGGGGAGCACCCAGCGGGTGGGGTGAGCGGTGCCGCTCCTCTGCTCAGGTGCAGCGGGCTCGGGGGGGCTGGAGGCAGGGAATAATAAAAATGAAATTTAAAAAATAAGGTTGAAAAGGGAGGGGAAAACAAGGAAGGGCAAATCTGCAGTGAGGGATCCCAGGTAAGAAGGCCAGGCTGGAAGAGAGAGACGTTGCCCTATGGACCAGCGACCAGCAAGTCGGTCCCACAGTGAGCACCAGGGTGACCTGTTGGCCACCACGGAGCATCTGCCTCACGCGTGGCACGGCGGGTCCCGCAGCCCCGTCCCCAAGCCCTGTCCACTGCCATCCCTCGTCCAAGGGAAGCTGCTCATCCACCTCCCAGCAGAGCTCAGCCCAGGGAGAGGCAGCACCGTCCTTCACCTCCTGGCCCTGTGTTGCACACCATGACAGAGATGTCCCTGCAGAGCAGGGGAGACGCACTCCCTCCCAGCAGTCTCACGGCGAAGACCTGGCTACCTGCATGCTGCCAGCTGGCACCCACAGACCCTCCTGCCCTGGGGTGGGAAGCCCCCAGCATTACCAGCACATCCCACCTCCCTGCAGCCACTGAGGAAGAAGCTTAACAGAGCTGTTGCACCCCCATTCCAACACAGCCTCAGCTGGGGCTGAGCCCCCTAAGATTCTGGGGGGGCAGATTGCTGGGGCAGACAGCACTGCCTGCTGCCTGGAGCAGGATGGTGCTCTGCAGGGCTGGCCATGCCCTGAGCAGCCCCACCAGCACGCTGCCTCCCGGCACGCTGGCCATCTCCTGCAGCTCTGGCGCTGCACAGCACCGTGCTTCCCTGCTTCAGGGACAGCGAGACAGGGAAGACGTTGGTGCTCAGCACCTCCTATTTCGATGTCTCGCATCAGACAGAGCCTGGGCAGGCTGGCTGCCTCTCGCTTAGCCTGACCACATGTGTGTCTCTTCACATACCTGGCTGACAGCCGCACACAGCATGCAACTAATGCGGGCACAGGGCTGGCCCCGGGAGCTTGCCAGCCCTCCAGAAGCCCCCTTCCCATCCCCACAGGCAGCATGACCGTCCCCAGCTTGTCCACCAGCACGAAGCAGCTTTGTCCCTCACCTCCACCCAGCAGTGGGAAGATGCTTGCTCACAGCAGCCGCAGCCCAGGCACTGGAGCCCGGGCCTGCTGCACCGGCACTGCAATGGGTTCTCGCCATGCTGCTCTGCAGAGGACAGCTCTGCTCTGATGCCGCTGCTTCTCCCTGCACCAGGACAGAGCTGGCACGGCCTTGCATGGCCACATCAGCTCCATGCTCAGCTCTGCCAGCTGCATGGGCTGAACGTGCAGCAGGGATTTGGCTGCCGCTGCTGGGAAGGGTCCCTGTTCATCCCTGGGGCGGCCCAGGGCACACACCGGCCCCTTTCCCTGCCCAAGCTGGCATCGCTGGGAAGTGGGACAGAAAAGCCTGGTCCTCCCCAGGTAACCGTGTCCCTGGCTCCACATGGGGTCTGACTCCAGCCTCTGCTCTTCGTCTCCCTGACCGTGCCAGATGAGCCTGGCCCCACACCTGCTGTCCCTGCCCTGAGCCAAAGGGACAGGGTGCCCCGAGGGGCTGGGGGAGCACCTCCCAGCCAGTGACCCCCTTGGTGTCTGGTGGTGGAGGAGGAGGAGGCCCTACTCCCCTGCACCCTCCCTGAGCCCGGCTGGTGGGTGCTGCCGGCGGACAGACACTGGCCTGGCTCCCCGGGACATCCCCAAAGTGCAGCAGGCAGCACGTCCCCGCTGCCCGGGGGAGGCTAGAGCCAGGCATGGAGGCAGGGCTGAGATGAGCCCTGTGAACGTACATGGTCCTGGGCAGGCAAAGGGTTTTGGGGTTCAGGAGCGGCAAGCGCTCCCCCAGCACCCACTGGCCTGCAGCCACGGGACGTGTGCTGAGCTTCACCCCCCCGGCTGGAGCCTCCCCCCATGCAGGATCTGCTCTGCTTGCCTCCTCTGTGTGCTCCCAGCCAAGGTCGAAGGATGGTGAAATGGCTCCAGAGCTCAGATTTCCAGCCTCTTGCCTCATTGTTCGCTGCTCGAAGCTGGCTTGCTCATGAAGACAAGCTTTCGCTGCTTCTGCCCCACACAGGTTAAGGCACTGGGGCCGCCCGAGAGAGTGCACTGGGGTCCCCAGCCCAGTGCTCAGCCCCCTGCACTGCCTGTGCTCCTGCCTGCACTCCTGCCTGCAGGATGCCTGTGCCACGCCGCTGCCCATCACCTTCACCAAGGCAGAGCGCTGACCGGCAGAGCGCAGTGCCTGCACGCCTGCCTGCGGCTGGCAGGAGCCCTCACCTGCCAGGAGGCAAAGCGTGCCACAGGCTGATGGTATGGCTCATCGTGGCCCTGTTCACTGGGAGCCGCAGCAGGCTGCGCCGCCGGGCCCCAGGCACTGGCTCTCCCTGTCTCAGCCCCAGGAGAAGAGGAGCAGCGGGATGTCGGGGATGAGCAAAGGCAGGTTTCGCTCAGGGTGTGGAGGAACAAGCCTTGGAAAAGCCTGATCAGGAGCAAACCTGGTTCTCAAATAGAAAAGGAGACCAAGAAAAGAAAAAAAAGCCCTTAATCATCTCCAGACTGCCTCTTGACAAGCATGGAGGGAAACGCCACTCTATCCAACAGCCACCCAGAGCTGCAGCCTGTCTAGACACAGCCTTCCCCGAATTCCTGCTGATAACTGCTTGGGAAATCTTTGGCGGAGGTGTCTGCCTGTGTTTGTTGGAAATTAACTCCTCTCCCGTTGGCCGGCAGTGGAGAGTCAATGGCGTTGCCCTTCAGCAGGATACCCTGGCCAGTGCGCAGAGGCTGGGGAGCTGGGACAGGCGCAGGCAGGATAGCCCCGTGCTGGGGACACCGCTGCTGGGACAGGGATGCAGGCCATGTCGAGTTGGTGGCACCCCATCCCCGTGTGCACCATCCCAGTGCCGAGATGCCACAACTTCCCAGGGAGCAGCCAGCGACAGACAGCAAGAAGCCCTTGAGGCACAGCGGGATGGGGACAGACTGGGACCACGGTGACTGAGGCTGCCCTGAGAGGCTACAGTGCACTGGTTACTGTCACCGTCCCTTTGCAGAGGGACACACAGCCCATACAGGAGCTTGCACCCCCAGGGATGGCATTGTACCCTGGCTGGACCCACCGTCCTCGTGTGGGACCCGAGTGACAGCTGGAGGTTGTCCCTGTAGCAGTGGGAGCTGCCCTGCAGAGGAAGGAGGCAGGGGGACATGGCAGCTTGCTGCCACATGCCCGCTGGGCACGGTGTCCCCAAGCGACCTGCTGGGAGGGGACAGCCTCTGCTGGTGCCCTGGGAGCGGAGGGATGGTGCGGAGCCAGCCGTAACCCAGGCAAAGGCAGCACCGCAACCTGCGAGGCATGGGCAGGAAGGAGGCATGACCTGGAGAGCCTCGGGGAGCCTTTGCAATGCCTCAGCTCAAGGCTGTCTAGGAACAAGCCGTGTCCGTCCCCTCACACCACATGGGGCCGGCAGCCCTGCCATCGCCTGCTGCACGCCCCGTGCCCTCCCCACCAGCCCCGTGGCCGGCCCAGGGCTCAGCCGCTGGCTCCCACAGGGTGACCGTGCTCGGCAGCCACTGCTAGGGATGAGGATGCAGCAACCGTTCACCCAGTGAGCGACGGAGCTGGGAATGGCCAGCGGCTGGGAGCATGCCAGTGGTGCCAGCTAGGGCCCACGGCCAGCGGGACAGAGTGAGGCAGCGGCATAGGCTGGGCTGGCGCTGGGGTCCCAAGAGCTGCGGGCCACGGGATATTCTCGGTCGGCGCAAGTGCACCGGGTAGGGTGGCTTCAGCACCCTGCAAGCATCTGGTGGTGAGTCTCGGCCTGTTTTCCCCAAAAAGTGGCAGCAGCGTGGCCGCCCAGAGGAGCTGAGCGAGCGTCCCATGGCCCCTGCTGCGTGGGGAGCCTGCCCGGGCTTGCCTCCGGCTTCCCGTTTTTCCATCCTAGACGTACACAGAGCAGAAAGCAATTCCTCCCCCAGTCCCGGGAGGGCCCTTCCCCGCCTCCAGAAAGCTGGGTGAGCCCCACCAAGCCCCTCTCCCAGGGCCAACGTGGAGCTGTGGGGACGTATTTTGGGGAACCTCTTTGCACAGGACCGCCTGGCCCCGAGGTGGCTCTGGCCGCTCCTCGCCAGCTCCGTGCCCAGGGGGTTTCCCCACCGGCACCCCGTGGCTGTGCTCCGCTCGCCTCCCTCCCTCCTCAGGCACAGCATCCATGCACCTGGGGTGGGGGTACCTCTGCCCACCTCCCCGCAGCCGGCTGAGCTGAGCATCCCATGGTTGGCAGAAGGGGATGCTGGAGGAGCCATGCTTTCCCCTGCCCGCCTGTCGCTGCCCACACCCGGGCAGGCACTGGGCAGAGCAGGAGCACCCATGCTGCCAGGGAGTGTCAGCACCAACCTCCCCCCGTCCCCGCCGCCCCACGCAGCCAGCCACCCCGCGCACCAGCACGCCCACCAGCGCGCCCACCCACTCCCTCCATCCATGGTCACCTACCTGCCACCCCACACCTGTGGCGGGGCACCGCGGGGACGTGGGCACACGCCGGCCACCTCCTCCCGGCACATTATAACCCGCCACTGGGACCCCGGCGCTGCCAGCCGGGGATTTTTAAGCGGCTGGCATAGGAGCCCTCGGCAAAAAACTCCTTCCAGGCTGCTCAGAAGCTGGAAAACCTTTTTCTTTTTACCTTATATGAGCTGCAGGAGGAGGCCAGGCTGCCGACGGGCACCGCTGTCAGGGGCGCCGAGGGGATCCATTGGCTGGGGTGCCGTCACGTGGCCCCGCCGCCGCGACCCGCCGCCGCGCAGCCGAGTGTTGCTTTTACCCCCTAAGGAAGGGCTGCTTGACAATTTTCATATTTCTTCTAAATTTGGAGATTTCAGACAATGCTGGGAGGCTTGGCTTGGGATGCCAGAGGCCCATGTGGAAGTCATTAAGTCGGAGAGGGGGAGCGAGGGAAGGAGGGCTGGGGGGAGCAGGGGGGAGGAGAGCGGCCAGAGCTCTGCCGGCTGCCAGCGACGCGCCTGGGAACCCAGGCCATCCCACCCGGAGAAAGTTGTTTGCAATAACTGACTTCCTCCCGGCCCCGAGACCGTGCATGGGGGGGATGCGCATCCCACCGCCCGTGGGGTGGGGGTCCGGCGAGGCAGGCTGGCCGTGGGGCTGGGGAGCCGGGGCGGCGCTGGCGTCTGTCCCACCGGCGGGGGGAAGGAAGCGGAGATGCTCCCTGGCCCGGCTGGAGGTGGCTCGTGATTCCCATTACTTTGAAGAGCTCCATCTGGCCTGGGAAAAAAGGCATTTTGGCGGGCGCGGGGCTCTCGCCAGGCTGCCTGTGTGTGCAGGGCGAGATCCCTGGGTGCCGGTGGAGCTGGGACCCCCATGGGACGGTGGTGGCAAGGCCAGGGCTGCAAGGCTGGATGCACGTGGCACCTTCCCCCAGGTTTTAGCAGCACGGGGAGCCGGTGTGGGAGCTCCATCGCCACGGGGCCGCGGCCCCGGCTCCTCCTGGCCCCGCGTGGACCGTGAGTCCATGTACGGCCTCGAGCCGGCACTGGGGCCCTGTGAACGAGCAGCCGGTTGGCAGTTCGGGAGGGAAACACCTGGCACGAAAGCAGCTTCATTCTCCTGAACTGGCCTCCAGCCCCCAGCATGGCAAGGAAGGGGGTCACCTCTGCTCCAGACACTGCTGCCCTGCCCCGAGCCCCTCCGGGGGAGACGGCTGTTTGCAGGGCTGTGCTGGGCTCCCCCCAGGCAGCGAAGCCAGCAGCGGAGCACGGCTCCGAAGGAGAAGGAAGCAGTCGCTGCGGGGTCCTCTGCAGTGAGCAATAACTGAGGGAGGGGTGGGCAGCAAGGGGGAGGCACCAACAGCTTCTCCTCTGGGTTTTCCAAGGTGGTGTCACTCCCTGGGGGGGGAGCAAAGAGCTGGTCTCTGGGGTCTCATGCTCGTGGGAAGAAGCTCGATCCTGAGCCATGCACAGGCACAGCGGCAGCGGCGGCTGCTGAGCACTCCTGGTGCCTGGGGATGTTCATGCACTGCCCTAGTCTCAGGGGGGACAAACATAGAGTAAGAGTCTGCTGGGGCAGGACTTCCACCAGCAACGCATCCCGGAGGGGCCAGGAAAGGAGAGGGGGCCTACCGTCCCCGGACCCCCAAGCCTGGGAGCTGGAGACTGCCCCAAAGCCAGGACCAGGGCCCCTCTGCCTTCATGCCAGGCTTTGTACGGGGATGGTGTGGAGTGCTTGGCATCCCTCTGGCTGCCCCAGACTTATGCACCACCTCAGCACTGAAGCCCCTGCTACAGGAGCCAGACATCCCTGCAGCACCTCTGTGTCCCTCCCCCCCGAGACATCCCTCCCACACTGAGGCCATGGCCGGCCACCAGCCCCCTCCCCCCACTAGCCTCACGCCCCTGCAAACTAGGTGGCCACCAGCCCGGCACAGCTCTGGATGGCTGCAGGCATCTCTGGAGGGTCAGGGCTGGAAATGAAGACCTGCTGCCTGTGGCTGGCAGGGAAATGGGTGCTCAGAGTCACCCAGCTCACCTGGGGGAGGTGAAAGCAAGGAAGCTGGCAAAACCTGCTCTGAACCGGCTGGCCTGGTTTTGTTCAGCTGCTGGAGAAACACCCACAGCTGGTAAGAGGGAGCGTGGGCGAGTCACTTTGGGAGTTAAAGAGGTGAGGAGGAGAGGCAGTGGCTGGCCAGGCTGCTGCGGAGCACCCAGCCATGCCAGCTGGCTCTGGGGAAGGTGCGAGTGGGGGGACAGTGGGGAGCAAAACCAGTGCAGAGGAGTTGTACCAGCAACAGGGTTCAGCTGAGGGAGGGGGTGAGTCGTCCAGGAGGTTGCTGCCCTGCCAGCTGCAGTGAAGGAGAAGCAGGGAACCAGACTGTGCTTTTTGCACCACTACACACACACAGACACTCACGTGCACACACTCACATCTCCCTCCACTCCAGGCACCCTGCAGCAATGAACACCGCGGCCAGGCCATCACAAAACAGGGAAATGTAGGAACCACCATGTGCTCAGCCCCGCTCCCTTCTCTGCAGTGGGGACCACAGGGCTGGCAGGCCAGCGCTACCCGGCGGGGGTGAGGACAAGACACGGGAAAGCAAATGCCAGCACATCCCTGGGGGATGCTCAGCATCTGCCAGGAGAGCAGGGACTGGAGCGGCAGAGCCTGAACCTGCCCGCAGCATGCCCAAACTGGGGAGGGGGGAGAGAGGCAGCTGGGGTCCTCCAAGGAGCCAGAGCCATCATCAAGGTATCTGGCCAGGAATATGAAGGACTTCCCTGGAGCTGCTGGCAGCAGACTGGAAAAAGAAAAAAACCAACCCTGCTCATTTCAATCCCTGAACACACAGAGATCCAGTGGCCCTGTGGCAGGACAAGCCTCGATTTTGCCACGGCGCAGGAGCAGCCAGCTCCCAGCAGGTCTGCCTGCAGTCACTGGGGTGCGGGGCCGAGCCCGGGCTAGGCTGGACGTGTGAAAGGAACTGTACAGAGCACAGCCCTGCCGCGTGCCACCGCGCAGCAGGGGCATCCCCCTCCCTCTGCTGCAGATAAGCCTTGGTGCCGGCACAGAGCTAGGACAACACGTGTGGCATGTCCCCGGGACACGCTGGGGTTCCTCCCTGGGCACAGAGCCCTCCCATGCCGCATCCCACCCCCATACCCCTTGCTGTGTCGGGCACCCCATGCCCAAGAGTACCGAGCTCATCCTCATCCTGTGCCCTGGGAGCCCAGCAGCCTCACTGGGAGCCAGCACGGAGCCGGCAACTCCTGGTCCCCACCACCATCTATCCCCGGCACCTTCTGTCCCCTCTCCCCTCCGCATGGCCACACAGCCCCTGCTCTCGGTGGGCTGGCTTTGAGTGAAGCACAACTAACTGCTGCCATTAAACAAACCCTATAATTAGAAACCAGGTTTCCTAAATGAAGTGAAAAATGTAACGTTAGCCTCTGTTTGTTCGCTGGATGCTGCTCTCTTGTTCCATGACCCAGAGGGGTCGTGCCCTGTGGTTTCTGAGAAGCCTTAATAAGGTAATGTTTAGGAGGTTACTATCTTTACAACTCTTGTCTTATTACAACTCCATAAGAAAAACATTTGGGGCAAAGCAGGATTCCTTGGCGCGGGTTTGTTTTTGTTACTCCTTCTCTAAGATGCTGCCCAGCGATCCCTCCTCATGGCAGATTCAGTTTCAGTATCTCCACAAAAGTGATTTTTTTTTCCCCAACCCCCACGAAGCTCCAGCCCCCTTGGCTGGGCGTGAGGGCCCGAGTGGTCCCGGACAGCCGGGACAGCCCCGCTCCCGTCCCAGGCAGGTGGCGAGGGGACCGCTGGCTGCCACGCATGGGGCGATGCCACAAGGCAGCGATGGAGAGAGAGCCCCCGGGCAGGCTCTGCGGGGCTGCTCCCACCTTCCCAAGAGCCCAGGGAGCAATAAGAGAAACCTCTCTCCCATGAGCCCTGCTAACATCCAAACACACTGAACATACAGCCTTTTCATCTGCTGCCTGACATCAGAGGGGGCTGCTGGGGGGCAGGCGGGCGTTTCTCAGCCCATATATTATTACACCCAAGAGCAGGCAGCCCCTGCCTCCCTCGCCCTCATGCATGCACCGTTTCCGTTGCAGGGGCAGGACAGCGTGATTAATGGGCAAGCTGGGCTGGAGCAGCTCTGAAGGTGACCTTCAGGACTGGCCTGTGCTGCTTTGTAAATCCCTTCCCTCCACGGACTGCTGAAACAGCAGCACGTAGGACCAGGGGATGGGGAGCAGGGCAGGAGACTTTCTGCCCTGCCTTCAAACCACCAGTTCCCCCCGGTGATGACTCGGTGGCTGCGTGCCCAGGGCTGCAGGGAGGAGAGGTTTGACTTGAGCGTGACCTGCCAGGGCAGACGTCAGTGCCACCGCTGAGCTTACCATTTACCTCCGCCTTCTGCCTTGCCCTGAGAAACTGGGAACTTGGATGCCTGCCCACAAGCAAAAGCCACCAAAGCCCTAAAAATAAGAGGCTTTCTCCTCGCAGACCCAGAGAGCATCGCTGTCCTGGAAGCGCATCTCTGGGAGCTCCCTCCAGCCCCACGGCCTTGCAGGGAGGGCAGCAGGGATGGCTCCAGGCTGCTCCTACACAGGGCTGGAGGGCCAGCCCTTCCCGTGTCCAGGAGCTGGGATGCAGAGGGTGTCCTGGCAGGACTGTGTCTCACCTTTGCAATCCAGCACAAAATGCAGCCGCCTCTCCAAAGCGCTCAGGGGTTGGTGTCCGAGCACCGCGTTGGCTGCCTTAGGCTGCAGGGGAAAGCAAAACCGAGTTATTTGGAAACCCGGCATTTCCCACCCATGCTGTGCGCTGGTGGGCAGTGGGGCACAGCCAGTACAGGCTGAGGCCAGGAGCCCAAAGGGCTGGGGAAGGCAGGAGGGTAAGCATGGGGGACACAGAGGGAGCAGGGCACAGGGCCAGGTGCCCATTGCGTTTGGTAAGCTGACGGGATCTGTGCCTGCGTAGTGCCTCGGCGGTTCCTGCAGCATCCCTGCCCGGAGAAGACCACAGCTCTGCCCTGCTCCATCCTATGGGGAGCTGGGGCTGCCCCACGCAGAGCACCCAGAGGGGTCCCGCTGGGATCAGGGTCTGTCCCTGCTGGGCCCTCACACCGGGCCCTCCCCCCCCCCTCCACTGCTGCCATAGGGTGAGCCAGATGTGGGGCAGCAGGAGAAGGGAGCTGCCGGGGCAGCTGTCTGCACTGCACTGGGCGCTATGCCGGGCAGGGGTGGAAGGAAGCGGGTGTTTCCAGCACGGGGAGCGGGAGAGCAGCCTTTTTCCATCAGGTGCTTCGTCTCCAGGAGCAGAAAGCAAAAGAAAACAAAAAGCAGGAGAGGAGCGGGGCAGGAGGAACCTGTGCATCTGGATCGTGTAACCAGCAACGTGCTGTAAACGCTGGGCGGCTGATGGATGCGCCGGCGGGGCCGCAGCAGGATGTGTCGGACGTGCACCTTCCCTCCCGCCCCGCCGTCCTGGCGCGGCCGGCAGCTGCTCTCCCGACGCCTCTGGCCCCCCCGTGAGCCTCCTGCCTAGGGCTGGGCAGGCTGGGGTGCGGCTGGCCCTGCTGCCCCCAGCCCCAAAGGACAACCCTGCACAGCTCTGCCTCCCGATGCCAAAGCCTGGCGATTATCTCACACATGTGAGCCAAAGGGCGTGATTTACAGACAGCCCAGAGCATCACCCAGCTCCCCGTCCAAGAAGGCAGAAGGGCCGCCAAGACAGCTGAATTAGGGTTATATAAATAATACCGTCCTTCGATGCAGAACCCAGGCGCAGCAAGACCCTGGGCTGCCGACAGCTCGTCCAGCCCCTCTCATGGCTGCCATGGTCACCCCTCCTGCCCATGGCACCCCAGCACCTCAGGGTGGCTCTGCAGCCGCAGCACCCACATGGGGTGATGCCTCTTCCCTCCCACGGGAAAACCCTTCCTACCGGGGAGGGGATTCTGGAGACAGTGCCAGCAACACAGGGGCGTGAGAGGAGATGGGTCTGTGTCCCGTGACAGCTGCCAGGGGGAGGGCACCCACCCCGTTTGATGCCAGCAATGAATTCCTGGCCACCCTCGCTAGCCAGGCTGTGGCTCTGTGTTTATGCAACGGCAGGAGCCGGCAGAATTAAGCACTTTTTGTTTTTCCCTTTTTTGAGAACGAGGAGTTTTAATTCCCACCAAACAATGTTCTTTTTCCAGCAAGCTTAAAATAAGCCTTTTTGGCCCAGGCGTCCGTGGAGCCACTCACGCGCCGAGCAGGCCTTTGTGCAAATATGGATGTGAGCACCGCGCTGCCGGCTCGGCCGGGTGCTACCTGCCGGGGAGCAGTGGGGGGACACTGGAGCTCCCCGGCCCCAGCCCTCCTCCCTGCCGTGGCGTGGGGCTGGCTCTGGCGAGGCCAGCTCACTGGAGCGTGCTTATGTTTGATGAGTGGAAAATGTTGCTCACGCAGAGATGGGAGGTGCTGTGGCTGTGCCGGCAGCTCCAACTGGCCCTGGCTGCCAGGTCCATGGGTAGGTGTGTGCTCAGGTGCACTGGGGCCTGAGCTCAGCATAGAGGATCCGGGCTCGGGAGCAGCCTGGTGCCCGGAGAAGTGGCCATGCCCTGTAGCGTGGCACCAGCAGTGATGCTGCCCACCGCCTGCCACAGGCGGAGGGGACCACAGACCCCACACCAGCGGCTCCTGCCCTGGCAGGGCCATTCGTTCTTGTGAAAAAAGGCAAAAAGTTATTTTCTGCCAGCATGGGAACTGTGGTCTGATTCCACCCATTCCCCTACCTGCAGCCTCTGCCCTGTGCTCTGCCACAGGCTCCCTGGCCAGTGCATCCCTCCCGCCAAGCAAGGCATGGCACAGCACAGCTGCCCTGCAGCCCTCTACCCCAGGAGCTCGGGCTCGGCTTGGGGCATGGCAGCAGGTTCCGTGACGGTGACCCTGGGAAATATGTGCCTGCGTTTACTCGGAGCAGGTAGAGCCTGTCTTCACGGCACCTCCTGCCCAGTTTGGGGCCCTGTTCCCACTCTCCAGGCTCTGCTTTCCACCCAAGTTTCCCATGGCAGTGGGGCAAAGTGGTAGGGAGGTAGCAGGAATAAGCACATACAACAAAACCCAAAAGCACATTCCCCTCTCCCCCCTCAGGTATCCCAATCCAAGGTGAGCCATGCGGGGCATTCCAGCCCTTCCTGGCCACCTGCTCCCTCGCTTCCCCCCCGTGGGACTGACCCCAGCGAACCCCACTCCTGCGGGGGCGACACCACGGCTGGCACGGGCACATGGATCCCACTGGCTGCCCTGTCCCAGCCGGGAGGCAGGGGCTGGCCATAACCCAGCCGCCCATGCACCCCGGCCCCTTCCCTTGCACAAGGCCAGTGGGGAAAAGCCACCCGTGCCCGCCCCCGCCTCCCCCAGCTTATCAAATTTGGCCATGTCTGAAAAGCCCTGGTTTCCTTTTCACCAAAAAAGATCAAAACTGGGTAATTGGCTGCCGGCGCAGATGCCTCTGAGCCTCTCTCATGTGTAAACAGCATTGCCGAGCGCTGACACAACGCAGGCGGCTGCGGCACACGCAGGCGGCCGGCACCCTCCGGGCTTCCTGGGCCCAGGGCTGCTCCCTGGCCCTTCTTGGGGGATCATGGAATAGGGGGTGAAATTGCTGGAGTGCAGGCAGGGGCTGGCTCGGCACCCCAGAAAAGGCTGGTGGTGGGGGGCCGGGCGCTGCCGTACTACCCGGTGCAGCGAAGGCAAGGTGGCTGCAGGACCCCTGCTACGGCCAGGTCCCCTCTGTCAGGTCCCCGAGGTGACAAAAGAGACACGCTGTGCTCAACGCGCAGCATCAGACCTCACGCGAGGGGATGGCAAAGCCCCTGAAATGCTGCTCTGGGGCTGTTCTCGGGGATGTTAAGGTGGGCTGGGGCTCCCCTGTGGGTGGGAGTAGCCGGGCTGCGTTCCCTGCTGCATCCCGGGGATGGTGGGGCTGGGAGGAGGAGAGGGGTGGTGTGAATTGGGGGTGCAGTGAGTTTTACCCTATCTGCGGAGTTTTCTAGAGGCCCAGTTCACGGACTGGGAAAAGGAGGTGGAAATTTCCCACCGCCCTGCAAATCACAAAGGCCTTCAAACCCCTGGGGATGTACAGCAAGTCGGGAGGCAGAGGGAAACTCAACATCTAGAGCTGCCACAAAAAGCGGCGGTGCTGGGGAGGGATGAAAGGGGGGGCAGAAAACACCAAAGAGAGGTGGAGCAGCCCCCCAGCGCGGCCCGGCCCCCGGGGGCAGCAGCCCGAAGGATGTAAAGGGCCCCTCCAAAGGAGCGGAGCAGACCCTGCCGCCCGTGAGCGTGGGGAGCAGCCCCGGGCACCCCCGCGTCCCGCGGCCGGCTGGGGCTGGCAGGGGAGGGAGCCGGGGTG
>JANXJC010000044.1:9613799-9628383 GCA_027564655.1 Leptodon cayanensis
CCCCCGCCGCCGCCCCGCCCCGGCCCGGCCCGGGCAGGGAGCCCGCCGCCGGCGAGCGCAGGCAGGCCTGGCCCGGCGCTGCGAGCCCTGAGGCGGCGCGGCCGCCGGCGGCAAGGCGGGGAGGAGCAGGGCGAGGGCGGGGAGGGGAGCGGGCGTTGGTCCCGCAGAGCCGGGGGAGGCAGGGAGCCTCGGACTGCTCCCCGGCTTCGGGGGAGCGGCACGGGGGCGGCAGCGGGCTCGCCGGAGACGCAGCGGCAGCATAAAAGCAGGCCTTGTGACAAGTTATCTCCCAGCGCTCGTCCTCCGAGAACGACACTGGGGGTCCGAGGAGACCCTCAACATCCAGAAGCGCGGGGTGCGGCATGCGAACAGCCCCCGGCACGGCCACAGCGAGGATCCTCGGTGCCCTCTGTTCCTCACACGCCGGCTGCGCGCCCACCAGGACGCTCGGCGGCATCCCACTCGCAATCAACCCAGTGGTGAACCAAGGGCCCAAAAGCAGGAGCTCCCCCCGGCACCACCTCTCTCCCGCTGCAAGCGTGCTGGGGCTGTGCCGCAGGGCAGGACTCGGGCCAAGCTGGTGCCGGAGCACATTTCCACGTGCTCAGTCAGCACGTGGGCAACGGCGTGCGGTGCTCAGTACCCGGCTGAGGGGAACAGGCCGCATCCGGTGGTGGTTCATGCATCGAGCAAGGGCATTTCAAGCTTTTGCTTGCACTTTTCTGCCCTGGGCAAAACAAGGTACCCAACAGCAAGCACCTTGTGCCATGGGGATCCCATCCGAGAGCCTGCTGCGACTCAGATTACAAAGGATAGCAAAGGCTAAGCAAAAACTGCAACAGGTAGGACATGTAATAACAGACCCAGAGCCTGCTGTAGCCCAGGGCCGTCTCTGTACCAAGTGACAAAATTTAGTTTGAGAATCCGTCATCTGAACTTTGTCTCAGGAGAAACACAACACAAGCACTGACCCCCCTCCTTTCCCCCAGCCAGCAACCACTTCAGAGTTCCTGCATGGGAGAGCATGCACAACTCAGAAGCTCAGGCGTGAACATTTTGGGGGAGGGGAGGGCCACAGACAAAAACTAACCATTGCTGAGCTCACCCAAGCCCTTACAATGGGCAGTATCAACCCACCCAGGATGGGGAGATGATGTTCCCAAAGCTGCTTAGAACACAGCACGCAAATATCTTTGCAGCATGCCTCAGGTTTTAAGAAGCTCTTACTTAACCAGCCTGATTTCACCATGGCTGTGGGCGACAAAAAATCTGGCTGTACATACAGCAAGGCTCCTAGGAGTCCGGGTCAGTACCACTCCTGTTTGCCTCCCTCTCACGCAGACCATGCCCTGCGTGCAGGCGTTCTGCAATACCGTGCCATAAGCAAAATGCTCTTCCCCCTGCTCACAAGCTCGGATGCTTTTCTGCAAATGGTGGTGGCTGTGGTTTGAAAACTCCCAACTCTCCCTGTTGCTACAGAGAAAAAACAGCAGAGCCAGAACTTACTAACACAGCAGCAGGCAGCAGTATTTCCTGGTCTAGTCTGGTTAGTGAACACCAAGCAATGCCACCACAGCTGCTTTTAGGCAGAACAAGAAAGAGTTCACAATCACAAGAGGACTTTGCTGGCACATCTTTAGCACAAAAATTTAGAGCTCACCCCAGAAAGGCCATTTGTAAATGGTCTTTTGCAAAGGTTTTTTCTAGTGGGAAATGCCATAGGGCATTCAGAGCTTCAGGAGAACAAGGCAAGCAAGGCCCACTGACACGGCACCAACTGTTACAAAACTAAGGCAAAACCAGGAACGGAAACCTGGCTATTTTTGTAGAGGATGCGGGAAGGGAGAATGAGATCTGATACAATCACACCCCTAAAGAGAAAGCCTGTCCTTTTCTCCAACAAATCCCTGAAATCATAACCTGCCTGCAGATACCACAAGCGTTAATACACACTGTATATTAAGCCATCCTTAATTCAGCTGCCATACAGTATGCCTGCTACGACATACCATGTGCAAAAGGGCAAAAATGCAGCAAAGCCAAGCTGTGAGAGAATAGAATGGCTAAAAAATAAAACCAGGTATCAAGATTTCAACTGTTGGCAGAGTTCTGCAGAATGAACCACCACCAAAGGCTGGCAGAGAGCATTTCTCTACACGATGGTCCATGAGCAGACTTACTAGGAATAGACACAGAAGCAGGCATGGAAGTACCAGAGAACGACACACCCTGGCAGTTTATCAGTGCAGAAATCCCCGACAACTCACCTGCATGAGAAAAGGACACACACGCACGTATGTGCATTTCTGGGAGTCCACATAAAGCATTGTTAATAAAATGTTCAACGTACTGCCATGGACTATAGCTCTTATTTTAGACAATTGGATCAGGAACAGTGAGAAACCTTTCAATCCACATCCCACCTGACTAGAGTGGCAGTCGGAACGAGCAGCAGTTTGGCGCAGGGAAGAAAGGAAAAAGAAGCAACTGCAATTCTTTTTTATTAGCAAATGGACAGTATCTGGACATCTAAAGGAAATCAGCCCTTTCCAACATTAACTCAAATATCATTGTCAATTACTTGCACCACTCCCACACTTCAGTCTTTTGTCTTTCATACAGCTAGAACCTTTGGGTAAACAAAAAGCACAGAAACACAAAAAAAAATACAATATATATACAGGTTTCCCACCAACTAAATGGACTTTCATTTTTGGAGATTAGCAATGCTTTGTTCATTTGACTTCGCAAGTAATATCAAAACATCTCAAGTTTTAAAATAAAAAAATACTACAATATTCACAATATAAAACTTAAATATGTTTTTTTTTAAAATTAAAGGACTGCTAATAGCTATTGATTTATCACGGCTGTCTCTCTCAACAGAAGCTCTGCTGATGAAGCACTGAGAATTTAAGGTTCACAAAGTGACATTCACATTCCGCACTGTTCCTGGTCAGAGTTAAGATGTTGCCACGCTCATGAGACAGTGCCACTGGAGACTTGTCCAGGAGTTCAACTCAAATATGTCCCACTGAGGGGTACAGCAAGGTCACAGAACAAGGCAAACGCCCACGTTCAGTGGGGCTGCCCACTTCTCAAGAGCAGAAATGCAGGTCCACACATCACCATCTCATGCACGTCTTATCTAGTTGTCTGCATTCCCAGCTCGAGCCCTTCAGTTCATGGCTAGGGAAACAGAGTGGAAATGACCAAGAGGTACATGACACTTCCTCTCCACTGCTATTCCATCCCTGCTAACGTACTCCTGTGCTTTATTACATAGTCATTGAATAAAGTGACTGGAGAGAAAAAGCTCATGGATCTGTCTCCTCTCTGGTCTAACTCTGCAGAGTGCAATGGAACCACACCAACAGGGACTCTGCCCCACCGTGCTGAGTGTGCAAGCTTTACAGAAACAGGGCAGACAAGGGAGCAAGAACCTACGAAGGAGAAATTCAATCCACCCTTACGCAATCTCACCCATGATAAAAGAGATCATTAAGTGTGCTTGAAAGGCAAGAGAATCAAATTTTGCCTAGGAAATCTGGATTCTGTGATGGAATCCAGGTTTGGTTATTTAATTTTCACTTCACCATTCAAAGGAAGCAGAAACTAGGACAAACAACAGCTACAGTATTTATCTCTTTGGTAACTTCTGTAGAAGAGTCTCTAAGCAATGGGTACATCTTACAGTAATCATCATAAAATAAGATCCTGTAGAAGTTTCATAGATTGAAAAAAACTGGGGCATGAACTGGGAAAATAGCTTGCCCAAAATTAAACAGGGCCTTTGGGAGGGTGAGAAAGACTGCACAGGAACTGGATCCCTCAGATTCCTGCTCTAGCCACACAACGGCGTCTCAGTGAAAGTGGCTCCCAGATATACAAGCTGAATCAATAACCTCTTAGTACAGACAGAAGGTCTGGAGTGCATTTTAGGGTATTTCTTTAAGGCAAAAATGGGTGAACACTAGCTGAGGAAACAGGCAGGCTTGGCAAATAGCCCGAAGGTGGACCAAGTAGCTGTAGTATACTTTCACAGTCAAGTGGTTCCATGAGTCCATTTAAAGAGGATTTGGATCCTATCACTTCTGGTCACACACTACTTTTAAATCTGGCTCAGGTAAGCTGCAGCCTTTCTATGACAGAAAACTACCTGTCACGTAAAATGCCTTTGCTTTTGTTTAGTTCCTTATAAATACAGTTTTACATTCAAAGTTAGTTTCCATAACCAGCTCTCCCCTCATATTGCAAAAAGATTCAGCTGATATAGCAGGGGCTGAAGAGGCAGCAGAGAACCCAACCGCTCCTTCCAGCTGAAGGCATGGTTTCCTCAGAACAGGCTGCAGACAGTCTTGAGGCAAAACAGCAAGGCTTGTGTTGCCACATTTCATATTTTACCTGTTCTTTGTCTTGAGTAACAGTGTAACTTGGTGACCCAGTCAGCAAGTAGACCAGCAAAACAATGAAGTCCTGTATGTCTCTGAAATTTCCAACAACATGGTAAAACAAGAGCACCGAACAAGAGGTTTGTCCAAAGTGATCTAATGCTGCCATGAAGTGCTGTTTCAGGGCTGAAATCTCAAGTACCTGCCTGAAAACCTACCTACGGAGAGGCAGAAAACTGCACTTCAGAAAGTACCTGCTACCGAGTCACCGACATACAGCTGTCACTAAAGCAGCTTGCATGGAGCATATTAGAAACGTGCATCTTCCTTAAATTTCTGGAATGACAACCAACTAGCTGCACATAATCTCCCCAGATGAAAAACTGTCGATAGCTGCTAATTGAAGGCTGCGGTAATCTTGAAGTCCACCACAAAAGGATTATGCAACTGAAGCCTGCAAAGGAATGGGAGACGAATAAGCTTTCTTCCAAACCAGTGATGGCATCCACCATAAGCAAAGCGTTTTTGGAGGTGGATCTCAAATAACTGTCAGGCCATGGATCCAATTCCAGAAAGTAAAAAGGCAGGAATTAATGAATCAGTAAGAAACAACCTGAAAACAACCATTCCTGCCTTGGGTTTTGTGTAGTGCAGACCATAGGCTGGTTTATATAACTCTTCTGTCATTATACTGCTTGCTGCTCTGTAAAGGGTTAAATTCTGATCTTACTCAGTGACTGCATCCTTTCAGCTGAGATAAATGGATTCCCAGGCAAAAGGACCACTGGGAAATACATATCCCATGCTGTGACAACAACATGCCTCCAACTAAGAGGATGGCTTGAGGTCAGCTTTCACTTCCTCAGCCTTCTGCTTCTCTAGCTTTCTTGTCACCGCTGCTAAAATTGGTTCAAGGGCACTTGAGACTTTTAGTAGAAAAGATTTTTCTCCTTGCATCAAAACCCAAAAGGTTTAATATTTACTATGACCACGCAAAAGTAGAATCTGAATGTAATTGGAAGTTAAGAGTTATCCAAGTACCATTACTGGAGAGCTGAGAAAACAAAACAGTCCAGATTTCCTGCTTAAGGGCACATCTCCATTTTGCTAGCAGCTGCAACAAAGAGCATATAGTTTATCATGCTTGAAAGCTGCACAAATACCCATCAGGGAAGAGAAATTACTCTCCTTTAAAATATACTTTTTGGTTGGAGAAAAAGAGATTTGAGAACAGTTTTCTGGCTCCACCAAGAACCACTACTCCCTGTTTTACCTTTCGGAACAAGGAGGCAAGCTAAAATTTTACCTGGAGAACAAATATTCACACATTAGTCTGACCTAACAACTGAATTTTCTCTAAAACTTCATCTGTATTTAACTGTAGTACGACACAAGATTTCACTGATTCAGGATTGTTTTCCTGAAGTGACATAAGAAAAAGCTGCCCCTAAATGTCATTTCAAGTGATCATCTTCATCCCCACCTGAGGGGTCTGGGGACAAGAGAAGACAAGAAAACCAGCCTGATAATAATACTCAGCCCTTTGGGCTTTTCCTCTCCCGAGTGCTTTGTTAAGAAAAAGCCTCACCACATCCCTGTGAGGTAGGTCAGTAAGTATTATTATAGTCCCTTAATACAGATATGGAAATTGAGGCAGAGAAGTTACTTTCCTGAAGGCCACTGCAGGAGTCTGTCTCGGAGATGGAACCAGGAGACAAGATTCCTTAGCTCTCAGAGAATTTCCCTTTCTCTCCCATATCTCCCCTCTTCCCCATACAAGTCTTAATGGAGAAATGAGCAACAGAGAAAGGGGCTACAGTGCCACATTTCTGACAAATAGCAGGACTTCTAGGACTACTCCACATACTCCAAAAACAATTATTAAATATACAGGTACCTTAGAATGAATGGCAAAATGACTGCACACATTATAAAGAAGCCAACATACAATACAAACCTAGCTTAATAAATAAGTAAAGACATGCAGCTGCAGTTGTGACTGAATGCTGAGGGGTCCTCAGCTCAGTAAGGTCCCAGATGCCAATGGGTAAGCCCACGTCATTCCTGTGACTCTACTGCCACACCGACGAGTGCGTGTCTGATAGTGCGACCGTGGAGTTTATAGCCATCCTGAGTCACCAGTGCTATTGTACCTGGCTGCATTCCCTCGGCTGGTACATGGCAGACTATTTCGTGGTCATACGGGTCAT
The DNA here is from genome assembly GCA_027564655.1 of Leptodon cayanensis. NCBI lineage: Eukaryota > Metazoa > Chordata > Aves > Accipitriformes > Accipitridae > Leptodon > Leptodon cayanensis. Next base: position 9,620,401 of record JANXJC010000044.1, read on the forward strand.
ATTTGCCACCAACAGGGTTCATTTTCTGAAGGCCATGTTTGGCAAATACACTTTGCAATTTGGCCTCTATGAGAGAGAGGCCTTCATAGATTTTCTTCAGGGTTGGATTTGGATTACTAGGCTCTGCTTCTTCCGCGGCACTCTCAGCAGTCTTCTCCAAGATATCTGCTACCTCCACAAGGTCCCTGCAGAAACTCTGGATCCCTACATGCACAAAGAAGCAAGAAGTAAATGAAGGGCAGTTTACAGAACATACAGAGCTACAGTACCAATGACAGGCACAAAGTCACAGCAGTTTGAAAGCACGTTTAAAGCTCCTAATTGATATGAACCATTACTTTAGTGAGAGCAGATGGTGTCTTCTGTATCCTGTAGCCAAACCTTTATCATTACATGGGTAGTAATCTAAAGACTCCCCAAATCAAGGTATATGCAGGAAAGGTACATCTATACACATCAACATATATATATATATATAGTATACCTGACAAAGCAGAGCATTAGTATTTCACTCCAAAAAGTTCTTGCAACTAAGACTTGTCATTTAGGACACTGTTCCACACCCTCTCATACAGTCCCACAGACATAAGTGTTTTGCCAAGCAACTCACACAAATGCCCATGGACACAGGGAACAAACACAATGGGGGGAAGTAAAAACAATACATGACCATTCAAAAGTACATCCTCAATTTTATTCATAAGTTAAAACTACTGTGGAAGGACTGGGAAAGATGGTCCTTGGGGTGGTCATGAAAAGTCATGCAGTCTTTTTCATTAGAAAAATGGGTTTAGATTGTATACATTTCCAGAAGTGGTGTACTACACAGTGCAGAAATTTCAGGAAAACCAGCCTCCCTCAGTTATATAGATGCCGTAACTAACTTACTGGAAAGACATATTAGGAAAACAAAGAAAGAGAAACAATAGTTAGGTGCTGTCTATGGTTGTACATACATGTTTAAACATGCGCAGAATGAAGAAGCATAAAGGAGAAGCAACAAAGGAGCACACAGAAGCAGACCGGTTACCAACCATTTCATAGAATCACAGTATCATTTAGGTTGGCAAAGACCTTTAAGTCCAACCATTAACCTAACACTGCCAAGTCCACCATTAAACCATGTCCCTAAGTGCCACATCTACATGACTTCTAAATACCTCCAGGGATGGTGACTCAACCACTTCCCTGGGCAGCCTGTTCCAATGCTTGATAACCTTTTCAGTGAAGAAATATTTCTTAGTATCCAATCTAAACCTTCCCTGGCACAACTTGAGGCCATTTCCTCTCATCCTATCACTTGTTACCTAGGAAAAAGATACCCACCTTGCTACAACTTCCTTTCAGGTTTTCCTCTTGCACCAGAGTCTGTTTCAATGCTCTACAGACCCCCATGCCTCACTCTGTGAGCAACTTCTAACAAAGAACCTAATTTTTCTTCAGATCTGAAGCATACTACATATAAAATTCAAAGACCTCAAACCCCCCTCCAAAACCAACAGTGCTGATTATCCCAGAACTCGACAGCCATTTTATAGCACAATTGGTAGCACAGTAAGAAAAATACAGCAGCTCTTGTTTCAAAGCTAGAACAAAACTAGAACAAAAAAACTTCCAAAATTCATGCATTGTGGAGAATAACAGTTTCTCATTCTCAGAGATGGTGCTGACAGAGTGCAATGATTAAACAGCAGTTTATTCCGCCTTCACCTGCCTCTGTGGCCAAAGCTACAAATGCAGCTCACTTCACTGATGGTAAAATATTTCTTATAGAAGTTTCAAAGAATGTCTGATACAGGAATTAATAACCTTTGTCCCAGGCAGCATCTACCTCCTAAAAGCTAGAGCAGAAGAGAAGAGGCTGTTAATATAAAGGAGATCACAACCTGATGACACAGCTGAGTATGAAATACACCCTGCCAGAGCCAAATCTCAGCATATAGAAGAGTCCGTAATTTCAACCAAGTCAGCAGAACTACACTCAACTGCACTGGGCCTATTTTATTAAAAAAAAAAAAAAATCACAAAATAGTCACTGAGATAAACCTGATAGGACACAGCTGGACATACAGAAAAAACAGTGAGTAAGCCCAGACACCAAAAGTCCAGGCCAAACATCACGCTAAACTTTACAATGAATGAGGGCAGGATGGGGGGAGAGAGAAAAGCTGTTGATCAGCATTTTATGCTCAGGCAGGCAGGCCACCACAGTAAGCACAGCTCTGTCTCACTTTGCTTACCAAAGAGCTTGGCATCTTCCACAAACTTCTGTGTTCTCCTCCGGACATTCTCAGAATCTGCCAAGGCCTTCCTGTATCGTTCCTGTAACCACAACAGCAAGGGGACACATCAAACAAGGAGGTAAAACCCATTTCCCGACAGCTGGCAATCCCTTAGAAACACTTTAAAAACAGCCCACTTCGTGTCAGAATGTTGTGCTGGGCTCCTGCATTTTCACTACATGCAAACCCAGGTCTCTCTCTGACTGATTAATCAGCACAACTGCAACTCCCTCAAAAGACCCAAGTGAAGGCCAGAAGCATTCAGGGCGAAGCTCAGTCGAACACCACACCGCATTGTCAGGCTGCTGCTTTTTGCATGACTCACTGTGGCTATTCAGACACTCCTTTCTCTAGCAGGCAAGCTGGCAGTCTCAGCAACAGATCTGCAACTGGCTGATTTATCACTTGGTGCAGCAGTATTCTCAGGGCCATTATCTCCAGAATTGCCCAGTGCTGTGGTATTTAATCCTCTCCTTAGTCACATCTGTTCTTCAAAGTCCCTATAACATGATCCCTACCATTTCCACCACACCACTGTCACTAAAGAGGACTTCCCCTCTTGGACAATCTGAATCCCGTGCAACACAGTATGTGATACTAATCAGGACGAACCTACTGCTATTCCCTCTATACAATGCTATAGAAGAACTGACCAGACCACCTGCAGCATACAGTTTTGCCTGCCAGGATCATACTATCAGTGTCTTGCTCCTAGGTGCTACTGACAGATGGTGTTTCTGAGCAAGGCAGATTGTACTTTCACAGTGCACCCTCTCACACTCAGAGCACAGCTGCTTTGAAGGCTGCCACAGCACAGCGGCGTTGTGTGTGTGTTACAGGGCTTATAGAAAAAGCCAGGGCTGAAAGACAGACCCAGTCAAGGGGACTGAACGAAAGACATCATGATGCCACCAGCAGCATACTCACAGTTAAATCCCGGACTTGTTCTTCCAATTTGATGGCTTTGTGCTCTAAGGCACAGTCAGAAAGGGGATGCTTGGGCTCATCACGGGGATCTTCCGGACCACACTCGTCTCCCGTACTTCTCTGCTGAGCTGCAGTGCTGAAAACACAGTGGGATCCCCTGAAATACAAACTAGAGACAAAGAAGGGAAGTTAAGTAACAACAGGCTCAACAAGAATTCTAGTTTAGTGTCATTACTAAAAGCAGAGTCTCTTAAAAAAGGTACACAGGATTCTAGATAAAATTTTAGCACTTGTCAGAAAATATGGACAACTAGCACAGAAACACAAAGAGACAGATGTTTTGCAAAATTCTTTTATTTTAGACTCACATGTCACTACAGAGGCTATACACCACTTCTTTGACATACCTTGAAAAGAGTCAGATTTTCACAGGAAAACAAGTTGTGAGTTGCATTTTTGCTGGCCTCCTAGTACAGGTGGTCACTATCAAATGACAAACTTCAGAAAAATGTTTGCAAGGTAGTCTTGAAAAGGAGGCAGGTAGTGTAAAGCTGTTTTTACAGTTATTTAAAAAATCCCCAAAGTTCTGAGCAAAATTCAGCAAGATCTGCAAACCCACGGCACTTAATAAGATAGGCAGGCAGAGCCTAGCCTGCTACCCAAGATGGTACAGTGACCGCAAAAGGGCAAGTCACACCAGTGGAACGGCTGTGGATTTCTGTGGAGCAAGTCAACAAGCAAGGAAAGACATACACATCTCAAACTGCTGGCTAGCGCAGGGTCCAATTCCCAGATGCTCTGATCCATTTGTTCTCCTGGTTGCAAACAGACATTGTATTTGGTGTACTCAGTTTTCCTCCTATTGAGTGAAGAGGATGAGAGTTTGAACCTTTTGCCAATCAGTTCTTCTTACAAAGTAGCAATTGCTAGACTGTATCCAGCTTTCATGTCCACTGCACAAACAACAGTTAAGAAACCAAAGAGAACTGTCAAGAGACATGACCAAGCTGTGTGCATCCCAAATATTCTGGAGCCTTCTGCCAGGATCCTCACAGCTCCATTAGCTGTGTTTGGAAAAGGGACTGAGCATGCCAACTGAAAATTGTCCCTAATATTCTCCAATATTTCTAAGCACTTCAAATGTTTTTATCTCTATTGGCAATGAAAGAGTCCCAAAGGCAAAAAAACCCAAAACAAGCCCAAGCCTCAAGTGCTGAAGCCTACGCTATTTCCAATGACTTTTTCATCCCAAGTATGCTTTTCAACTAAAAAGCACACTTGTCAGTGGTTCATGTTGGTACAGCAGGTGGAGCTCATCTAGGAGCCTGACTCCACAACTTGCAGATGAAATGATGAAACCACCAAAGAGTCAGGTAATTGGATTGAGCTGTATAAACACTGCCTAGGTGCTTAGCAGCCTATTCTATACTGTAACAATCTCACACATTTTCAAAAAACTAGATAATAGAAGTCTGTCTGAAAACAGTTGGTCAGAAGATGATCAAAACCAGCATGCTAGACACTTTGAAAAATAAAGAAAACATTTTTCACTTCATCCTGTTCTTTTCCAGAAAGTCCTTCACCTGCGGTAACAATGCTGTCACTCCAAGAGTGAAACCAAGAGTTTTCACTCCCCCTCCTACACCACTTGCTTTTACAAACCAACCTAGACAGGACCCATTCCTGTCAGCATGAGGCCAAAGCCTCAGCCCACCTCCTTCTCATGCCTTACACCATGAACAGGGTCTGCAGTAGAAAGTTCAATTTACTTCCAAACCAGCTCCATTCAGGAAACATTTTAATATACACTTAAGAAGGAAGGGTGTCTCCTTTTTTGGGAACACCTCGGCTCTTCCTTTGAGCAGGGCTTTCAACATCCCCTTTAATAGAGGGGTTTTGCATATACTAAGTGCACATCTACCGAGTGAAACGCAGCATGGCACAGAGGTCGCTGCACTGGCACTGACTCAAAATAATACAGCACAATTCAACACTGCACAGAGATGCTAATTTAGGCCCCAGAATCGATATAGCTGACTTCACGTTACCAGGCCTGCACCATCAAGCTTTCTTACTTTTCAGCAAGACTATATTGCTCAGATACAATGTCGCAGAAGTACACACCTTTTGTTTCTGGGTCTAACAAATCGGTCATGAGACCTAAGTGTTGTTCAGCAATCCAGCTAAGCTGAGCTTACAGTGGCAACTGGGACAGGTTTGCTCCCCTTATTCCAGTACTGGAGCTGTGCAGAATGAAGGTTCAGGGAATTAAACCAGCTGAAAACTAACCCTACAAAAAAAAAACCCAAACTCGACTTTTCTGACTGTGTCCCTGAATAGGTTTGCTGACAGATCAGATGGGTACAAGTGCCAGTACAAAAGAGAAGACAAACATGTGAAGCCTGGTGAGATGTGGGAGGGAGAATATGGGGAAGGGAAGAGGCGGCAGCCAGGGATTAGACTGGCTCAGCTCTATGACCAAAGGACAGTTTGAGAGATTTATATCTGCCCAAAGACCACCAAGCATCTCCTACCACTCCCTGCTTCGCAGCCCAATGTTTCCTCATTTTATCTTTAATACAAGGTTGCTAAATGTCCCACAACACTAATAACAAACTTCCTTTTCCCACCTGAAGACACTTGCATATGCAATTTTTTTATTAAGCGGGTACTTAAAACATGATCTGTATGTCAAACCACTCCTTCTCAACACATTACAAGCCAGATACAAGTCTGACCGTGCTTCTGCTACCTACACTTGCTCTAGATCAGGACGTTCCTCGCACTGATCTTTAAAGAACCAGACAAGGGGCTGTCACTAGGCTTTTTTCAAAAAGCTGCCCAGCCACGGCAGTTCTGGGTTCCAGGAATGCCAACACAGAAGAAAAACCCACATTTTATCCCTGGCTGCAGAGAGATTTGTTTGACGCACAAGACCCCATCTTGAATGATTTTTAAGATGCTTGTCACATTTGTTTCGTTGACTGGTTAACATAGCACTTTTTCAAAGTTATAGAAAGTAGACTAAACAGGAGTTGAGGACGGAGAACAAGCCTTCAAAATCAATCCATGAAGCTTTAAACAACTGCAAAGCTTTCTTTGTAAATGAAAGGTGCATCCGTGGTAAGCACCAGCTGCAAGCTTCGTCCTTTATCATCTTGCATTTCATTTAAAGAGCTGCAGGGATGGAAATTAGCCATGCTACAGATGAACCAAAGAACCTGAAATGCAACTGAGAAAGCAGCCTTGCTAGGTGCCTCACAGGTTAGACTCCTGTGTCTTAAAAAAGCTATACAAATGAGTTAACTCTTTTGCATCCAAGAAGCAAAGGTGAGTCATTTCCCTCTGCAAGTGATTTACACTACACAAATGGGTGTGTTTCAGTGTGTAGGAGGAGAGGGGCATGAATGAGCTGGTGCCTCAGCTACGGGGACCTGCCTACGTGAAGCAGAGAGCTGCCTGCATGGACTCCTTTTTCCAGCTTGTGAAACCAAGTCACAGAACACTCCCCCTTGCAGTGAAATGCCCTGGGTATCAAGTGCTGTTCAGACGAGCCTGCCTTAAAAGTTGTAGGCAAGAAACAAGAACCACAGACTGACTCCAAAGGGAATACTTAAGAAGGACTATTATGCAGAATTGAAAATGCCACTCAGTTTACTTCTTCCTTCAGGATGAAAGAAATACTCCACTAAAAAGGGCAAGTGCTATTTACAGTCTGTCCACTGCACTGTGCTACATCTTCTAAACACAGTCTTGATCATAGCTGGCCTAAAAATAGGCAGAAATCCCACTGGAGGAGTTGACACATCCTGAAGTGACAGACACGTGGAAGTCCCAGAGCGCATGAAGGGATTATACAAGTAAGCTGGTGATACAAAAAGATTTACAAACTGATGTCACAGAAAGCCAAGTAGATAGATATAGCAGCGAAGCTGATTGTAGCCATATGGTTTAAGCCAATTGTCCTTGAAGATTAGAATTTAAATATGAGAACAGGTCTCTGTGGTCAGAACAATAGTATCACCTCTTTCTGGAGCACAGGCACCATACCCTAACATCCCAAACCGACGTTGTCAAGTTCCCCCTGAACACAGGGGTCTTACCCCATCTCTCCTTAAACACTCCCTCCTCCTCCCCAATCAGCATGACAAAGCACGCAAGCGCTGAGACACACAGAAACATCTGCATTGGTGTTTTAGCTCTGATGAGCGTGCTTCGGAGAGAAATCTCCTGATTACCCTCAATTACTGCACTCTGTTTCATCAGGGAGTGATACCAGAGATTAATACCATGTGGATTCCTCTTTGATGAAACTGGAGAACAAGCTTGTGCAATGCACATTAATGCAGGATAGTTGTAAACTGGGCAGTAGACTCCCAGTCTACAGCGTGTCCAGGCTAAGAAGTCCCCAAGACGCGGACAGCATGGGTGTCTGGGCCCCACCACCCAACGCTCTGCTGTACGGAGCCACTCCTGTTGGCTGCGACGCAGCCACGGACGCAGAAAACTTGCATAGAAAGAGGAGTTTCACACCGATGGCAGGTTCTGGCAATCCTCCATGAAGGAAGCTTACTCAGCTTCCATCAAAGTCACCTATTCCAAACTTGATGGACATGTTGGAAGGGGCAAAGCAGTCTTCACACATACGAGAGCATATGAAAGAGGAAGGACTTTCAGACACACGTCTTTACATTTAGCCCCAAATGCAGATGCTTCTATTATGTGCTGCAGAATTATTTTATTGCATTTAAATGGTCTTCCCCCCCCCCCCCCC
>JANXJC010000044.1:9629267-9647708 GCA_027564655.1 Leptodon cayanensis
CCGGGCCCCGGGGCGCTGCCACGTCTCGCAGCGAGCCCGCCACAGGAGGGGAGGGGTCAGCGCCGCATCCGTTGGCGACCGTTAAACGACTGAGGGAGAGAGACGACACAACCCCCCCCCGCTCCCCTCCTGCACTCACACCGCCTCACGTACCTGCCGCGCCGCGGCGAGCCGCCGAGGGAGAAGACGGTCCCGAAGCGCCGCAGGGAACGGGCGGCCATCGCCCCGCCAACCGACTGACTGACTGAGGGAGGGGGGGGGGAACGACGCGCCGGCGCCGCCCGCCAACTACAACTCCCAGAAGCCCCCGCGCGCGGACTACGAGTCCCGGCAGGCAGCGCGGCTGGGCGGGCAGCGCCTCAGCGAGGGGCGGGCCCGGGCCTTCGGGCCGCTAAGCCGGGTACGGCGGGTCCGGCACCGGCGGCGGCCGGAGCTTGAGGCGCTGCTCCTGCCGCGCGGCCGAGGCGGGTAGTAAGGCGAGAGGTTTCCCCTCTTGTTCAATAAAGGCTGAGAGAGGCTTGCGCCAGCAGGCTGACCTGAGGCAGAGGAAAGTGTTTCTTACCTCATGGTGACTAAACATTAAAAAAAAAAACCCCAACCTTGGCCAGGTCTGCCTTTTAACTGAGGACTGCCTCCACGGGGGGGCTATGTGGAGTAGCAGTGGGAAAGATGGGGAGTGACTCTTTATCAGGGAGAGTAGTGAGAGGATGAGGGGTAACGGTTTTAAACAGGGAGGATAGATTTGCATTGGATATAAGGAAGAAGTTCTTCACTGTGCGGGTGGTGAGGCACTGGCACAGGTTGCCCAGAGAAGCTGTGGATGCCCCATCCCTGGAAGTGTTGCAGGCCAGGCTGGATGGGGCTTTGAGCAACCTGGTCTGGTGGAAGGTGTCCCTGTCCATGGCAGGGGGCTTGGAACTAGATGAGCTTTAAGGTTCCTTCCAACCCAAACCATTCCAGGATTCTATGATGTGCTTTCACAGGCTGTGATGGTTCAGCTCCATTTCTCCCCACTGTGGGCAGAGCCTCCTCATTTCTTTAGTGGGAGAGGCAATGCTTGAGGGGTGGGTTTTTACCCTTTTCCGAAGTGAAATGGGACGATGCGGCTCCAGGTCCCAGAGGGGACAGGAGCAGTGACAACCAGCACAGGGAAGCTGCTGCCAAGAAGAGGATGAGCACACCATCGGGAACGGGGCTTTCCTGCACCTCATCCCTGGGAGCCCCTCCAGCCTGGGCAGTGGGCAGCTAAGCTCACGAATCTGAGCTAACTGCAGTCACTGACACAGTGTACAAGATCCACCCAGCCTGCCTGCCCTGGCAGCTGCTGTCGCAGGGGTACCAAGCCCACCCCAGACCCACCCTGGCCCATTTCACTGTGAGCAGGAGTAGTTTACCCACCGTGCTCCCTACAGCCAGGGGAAGGGGCATGGCAGTGCCAGCGTTTTTATTAAAAGCTGCTTACCTAGTTACTAACAAGAGGGCTTTGAAAGAGCAAGGTCCAAAGGTTAATTGTGGCAGTTGTTAGCATGAGTGGGCGACAGGCCTGCTCCCTTGTTCCCAGCATAAAAGCCTGGGCCTTTCCTTTTTATTCCTGTCCCTTGTTTCTGCCTGTGCTAAATGACCTTCCTCTATTTCTCTTTTCTGTTCCAGTCCCCTCATTTGAAAGCACCTTTTTTTTTTTTTTCAGTTTTAAACTTCCCTTCGCTCCATTTTGACCACATGCCTTGGCAAACCATGTCTGACTGCAGCAGCAATAGTGTGAATGCGCTGTTGTCCAGGAGACAACACTGTCCCTTTCCCTGCTTCCCTGAAAGCTGGCATGGGGCTAGGGCAGAGAGAGCTGGGCTGCCTCCAGCCTCAGCCCTCTGCAGCACTTCTAAGCTGTTTAGCAAGGTTGAAAGGTATCTGCTGTTAATTTGCTTTCAAATGCTGACACTTGAGCTTTGTTCATTCCCAAGGGAAGCTAGCGTACCCTCACCCTTACTGCCTGGAGGACAAGAAGGAAATACTGGACAAGGGCACTTGCTTGAGGCATAGCGAGCTTGAGACATGAGGAACCCTGAGATGAGACCCTGCGGAGCTGGGAGCGGTGAGCAGGGCGAATGATCGGTGTCTCTGAAGTGTCCGGTCCTGAGCAGCTCATGAACTCTAACACTGGGGGGACCAAAAAAACCCAACAAGTCCGTGGTCGCTTTGGAAAGTGTAGCCTGGTCTTCAGTGTCGCAGGCTGGCACACACTGATCCTGATAAATCAGAGTGCAGCGCCGACTGCCAGCCCCTGGGCTCTCCCCTCCTTCCTTATGCACCACCACAGGCACACACACCTTGCATTGAACTCCCGGCCCCGTGGGAGGCTCTTCCCAGAGATGCGTTTCCCAGTAGTATGTGACCCTGATCCACGAAGGACTCCCCTTCCCCCCCGCCTCCCAAATCCCCCTCCCGCCCCCTTCCCCATGGTTTATAGTGTTGCCCACAAGGCAGATGGTGCCGCAGTGGTGGGGCATGGGAGGACATCACTCCCCGCATGCCTTCCCAGCACCCTCCTGGCGCCTCGGAGAAAGGGGGCTTGTAGCTCCTCCATGAGCCCCAGTGTCCGGCGGGGGCTCAGCAGGTGTTCCTGCAGCCCAGCTTAACTCTGCTTCTTTTCCCACTCCTGCACAGAGAGGAAAAAAAACGGGGGATGAGGAGACATCGCTGGAGAAGTGAGCGCTGAGCCCTTCGAGGGCATCCCTCCCTACTGGGGGCTTTGGACCGCCCCAGCATCTTCAAAGCCTGGGGTCACTGCTGCCCCAGTCATCGTAGAGGCGATGCTCTCCCCCTGCCCACCCAGCCCTGCCACCTTCCAAATCTCCCTGCAAGCCAGGCTCATGCTAACAGTGACTGCCGCTAAGCTGGGCCAGCCTGGCTGCAGGGGAACCTGGCAGTACCCCCTGCTCTTGGGGTAGGGAGCATCCCCGGTCCCCAAATTTTATGGTCAAGGAAGGGGGACAGGAGAAGGGATGAGATTTCCCATGGGACCAGAGATAAGAGGGAAAGCGAAGCAGGACCTTGGCCTTTCGCAGCACATTTCCCTTGTTGGCAGGGAGGATGGAGGGACTTCTTTTCCTCAGTTCAGCTGCACAGTTAACGGGGACCAAGTGCTCAGGAGGGCTCCCATTTGGCTTGTTTGTAGCTTCCTATGGAAAAGGGTGAGAAAGAAGGAAGAGGATTTAGGAGACCCAGGGAGCAAGGATAGCCAGGGGAGAAAAAAAAAAGGACAAACAATCATGAGGTCAAAACTGATGTGGCCAAACCTAACTGATGCCTTGCTTCTGAGGGACTGTCCACATGGGATAAAGCAGCAGGGATGTCCCTTCTTCCCCACATGCTGCTCCCCCCACCACCCCAAGCACCTTGCTGGGGGAAGCCAAAGCCACGAGAGCGAGGAAGAAGGGATGCGTACCCCATTCTCAGCCTTGCCGGTCACAGCTAGCCCCAGGGCCGGCCCTCCCGCCAGCGACTGCTTCAGCTGCTCCTTCACTTCAGACAGCTTCAGCTCCAGGTCGACGCGGCGTTCCTCCTTCTGCCGACACTGCTCCTCCAGCACTGCCACCCGCTGCTCCAGGTCCTGCAGCTTGGTCCCTGCTTGCACAAGTGCACCCAGTTCAGCGCCTTCCTCTGGGCATGAGGCCGCAGGGATGGAGAAGCCACCCATCCTCCTGGACGGGGACACTAGACGGGGCTTCCAGCACGGCAGCGTGCTGCAGCCAGCCCCGCTCACCACCACAATGCCACCGCCAGCCCAGCGTCCCCATCCCACCCCAGCTCTACACCCTTCCCCTGCACCTGAGTGCCTTCAAGCAGCTGCAGCACTCGGATGGCACCAACCTACCCGTGCTGCCCTTTATGGCTTCCCGCAGCTCTCGCTTCTCTTTCCGCAGCAACAGCAGCTCGCTGCGGATCGATGCTTTCTCCTTCTCCAGCTTCTCCTTCTCCGTCAGAAATCGCCTGGCATCCTCCTCGGCCCGGTTCTTCCCGTACCTGTACTGGTTGGCATCTGCATGCACAAGGAGAGCCTGTCATGAAGGCTCTGGCCCCTGCTACACTGATGCCACCTGCGGTCCAGCTGAGCTGGTGCAGCACAACCCATCACCCGTGTGCTGGAGCCGGCCAGCCCCAGCCTGGCTGCAGACCCCCTTGGGGAAACAGCATCCTCCCGCACTGGCCAGGGTCCCCCTGCGGAGTTTTGCAGCTGAGGGTCCCCACTCACTCGACGCGTGCCTCTTCACTTTCACTTGTGGGTCTACTCGCCGTGACTTCTCGCTGCAGGAGGAAGCATGGCGCTTCACTTGGGCTCCTGCCGGCCGCCCTGGCTCCTCCTCAGCCTGCGGCAGGGACAGGAGGGAAAGCGTGCTGAAACACCCGCGGGGCCATTGCGGCCTGGCCAAGGCTCCCAGGGGCATCTTCTGTAGCCTGGCCACAGTAGTGGGAGAGGGCGAGCCATGGAGCCGTGCTCACCTGAACTTTCTCATAGGGGACGTCATCGTACACCACACGGGAGGAGTCTGGCCGGTGATCCTGGGAGGAGCTGGCCCACCTGCAGAAGGAGGGATGGGGTCTTTCTTTCCAGGACATCCTTGCCAGCCCCTCAGTGAGCCCTTCTATCTCAGAGGGCTTCCTGCTTTGCTCTCCCAACTTCACTCATGAGCACTCTACCCTACCATGCGTATCCCTTAAGTCCTTCATCAGCATTCATGAAACACGTTTTGCTTTCCATCCTGCCCGAGCGAAACTGCCCTGCTTCGGGAACCACCAACCCCTGGAACGCTGGCTGTCCCCAAGATCACAGCACAAACTGTGTCCCAGCCTGTGCCTTTTCTAGGGAACACACAGGGCTGAGGGTCGCCATCCCCAGCCCAACTCTCTGTCCCCAGCACAGCCCCTTCCCAGCCCACGGCACAGCAGGAGGACAGCCTTACAGGTAGGAGTGCCTCACAGCCGTCACTATGTTGGCAATCGTCTCCACGTCCACGTAGTCGTAGTGCAAGGCCTCTGGTGCCGTCCGTGAGCCCGTCTCCACCAAGAGGAGACCCAGCCAGCGGCCTAGGTCTTCGGAGCAGCTTGCCTGCAGGAGAGAGAAAGTGTTGGGGTGCATGCCCATGTCCTGGCCCCTCGCCCTCACTCCTGTCTCCCAACACAAAGTCCCACTGTGGAGAAGGGCCCTTCGACACAAAGCGCGTGTGCAAGACTTAGGAGGGTCCAAGAGAAAGCGCACAGGCACATACAGGAGGTCCCAGTCCCAAATCCCCAGCCACCACCTGCAACCTGCCTGCTTCAGCCCTGCCAGCCTCCTCCCTGCCTCCAGCCTGCAAATACCTGTGCGGCTGCCCCCGGCTCACCCCAATGATGCCCTGGGCTTCCTTAATGTGCAGGGGAGGGGAAAACAAGGCACTGCTTGCATGCAAGTGTTGATCATCACAGGAGATGGTCCCCCAGCTTGACAACCCCCTCCTCACAGGACCAGCACACCCTGCCCGCCCCACTGCCTGCTCACCTCCAGCGCGGCCACCTCCTGCCCATTGCGAAGGATGCGGAAGGCGAAGGGGTGTTTGGGGCCCAGCCCTGGGACCACCTCACAGCCCCGGAGGACGATGGCGTTCACATGGGTCCGCAGGTCATTGCGGTCCTTGTGGAAGTAGAGGGTGTTGCCCTTCAGGCGACACCAGCGCTCCTTCCAGCACTGGTTAACCAGGACGCTGAGGTAGCCTGGGGGGTGGCAGGGCCGAGGGAAGGGTCTCAGCGCCTGCTTGTCTGGACCTCAGGCAGGCTTTAACAAGACATGCTGCCCAGAGATTACAGCATGGCTCTCTACTTGTTTGGTCCTTCTGTGCCTCAGTTTCCCCACAGAGAGCCAGCTGGGACACCCTGGTCCCAGGTGAGGTGCCAGCTCAGTGCCACACAGTCACCTGAGCCTGTTTTCTGGGACACGGCTGACCCCTTGGCCCCTTCCCCACGCACCATGGGAATTTGCAGAGCTGTGACTGGGAACCATTTCGTAGCCTGAGGCAGTGTCACAGCCCTCCAGCAGCTCGGTGAGCTTGCCCCTGCCCCGCCACCCCCTTACCCCCCGCCTGCCCCCCATACGGCCAGGCTGGCGGGGGGAAGGATGCCAGCTCCCCACCGCTCCCGGCCCCATGCGAGCCAAGCCCTGTCTCTGCCCCCGGCCCACACGAACCGCAGCAGGGGATGTCCTCCTCGGTGGAGGACGTCTGCGTGTCCTCAGGAGAAGGCTTCTTCTTGGAGAAGCTGATGATCCTGGTGATCTTCTTCCCTGCTGCCCGGCTCATCGAGCCCTTCAGGTCAGCCAAGCCACTCTTTTTGCCTTTCCCTGGAAGGAGGACAGGGTAGCTGTGTGCCCCCAGCATGTGTCACAGCATCCCCCCTCACCGGGAGAGGATGCTCCCCAGCTGTAGGGCACACAGCCAGCCCCTCCAGAGGTGGGGACAGCCCGCCTAGCTGGGGGCAGGAGCTGTACCGTGCTCGCCAGGCTCTCTGCGGGCTGCCGGGGAGCCGGTCTCACCCGTCACCACGCTGTCCGAGTCGGAGGTGTGCTTCTCCTGTGACAGCCGCTGCAGGGGGAGCGGAACAGGCACCCCGTCAGCAGCGTCCCCGTGCACAGCCTCCAGCAATGGCCACTATCGGCCCTTTGTCCCTCCTGCGCAGGGCTGGGATGTCCCCCAGTGCCAGGGGAGCCCCGTTCCCCTTCCCCAGTGGCAGGGAGCCCCATAAGCCCCACAGAGGTGCTGCGAGGATGGGAAGATCTCCTTACGCAACATCAGGAGCTCAGTGCTCCCCCGGCCCTGCGTTCCCCAGGCTCGGCTAGAGCAGCCCCACACAGCACCTCGGCAGGGCGGTTAGAAACCATCACCTTATCCAGGTCCGTCTTGCACGGCATCACCGGGGACGTGGGGGCTTCCATCCCGCCTGCTGCCGGACTGCTGGCTTCCTTTATCACCTGCAGAGACAGCCCCCAGAAGCCACTCAAAACGGACCCAAGAGACAGGGCTACTTTCCCTGGCTCAGCACACTCCCATCTTGCCGCCAGAGCTGGGCTGAACCACACAGAGAGAGGTCCTGGTCTCTGCAGCACAGGACAGTGAGCCCTGCTCGGGGCACAAGCCTGGCTTGCCTGGTGGATTGCACACACCGTGGCCCCTTCAAAACTCCAACTAGTTTTGCAGATTTTGTCAGAGATTTTGGAAATCTTAGGGGTAAGGGACTTGGGTGCCAAGCTGCACAGTCATCCTGCCAGCACAGGACACCTCATGAACTCCTGTTTTACAGACAGGCACAGTGTGGCTCGCCCCGGCCATGTAAAATAACCCGGTTCTCCCACATTTGGGGTAACAGCGGGGTTTGTGGTGTGCGCAGAGGCTCCTTTCCCGCCCAT
This sequence comes from Leptodon cayanensis, assembly GCA_027564655.1. Lineage (NCBI taxonomy): Eukaryota > Metazoa > Chordata > Aves > Accipitriformes > Accipitridae > Leptodon > Leptodon cayanensis. The sequence continues at coordinate 9,636,697 of JANXJC010000044.1, forward strand.
GGCCCCCTCCCCGCAGCCCCCGCCTCCTGCCCCTGAACAAAGGCAGGAAAGGGCCACAGGGAAGAGGACAGGGAGAGCAAACATTCCCACCCTGCGGGGGCTATCAGCACCGGAGACGCCCAGGCCCTGGGAAATGGCTGGCCAGCACCCCCCAGCCGATATGAGACGGGAGCAAAGCCCCCTTCCCCTTCCTGGGGGACAAGACCTTTCCCAGGGCAGCCCCCTCCCTGCCTCAGCCAGGGAGGATGCCAAGGAGAGTCTGCGGCCCCCCGGGCGAAGTGGGGGCAGCCACGGTACCTTCAGCCACTCCTCAGCCTGCTCCTTGCTCTGCACGGCCAGCACCAGTGCCTCGGCCCCCGGCAGCGAGAACCGCAGTTCGTGCTTCTTGCGCCGGCCATCCTTGGGGACGTAGATGACGTTGCAGGTGCCCAGGGACACCTCCACGTGTGGCTGCCGGTCCTTGGAGCTTTTGTAGCACTAGGAGAAACAAAGGGAACTGCTCAGGGCTCAGCCGAAACCTGCCTGTCCCACTGCCATGCCGGGCAGAGCTGGGATCCTTCTCAGGGTCCCTCATGTGTGGCACGGAGGTGGCTCAGTCTCTGCAACAGCCTTGGTGGCAGAGGGCTGTAGGGTGTCCTCTCACTCCATAGGGTCCCAAAAAAGGGGAGCCCTCCGTTCGCTTGCAAGGGAAGCGAAGGCAGCCTCTGCACGTGCTGTGGGGCACTGGCAGCCTTGGGCAGGGTCTTGGCTTGGAGAGTGGTATTTTTCTTTAGCTTGGACCCAACCACCCTCATAATCCACCAAGGGGTTTCTGTCCCCCACCAGCTCTGGGCTCACCAGCAGTTTGCTGTCCCGTATGATGGTGAGCTGCTTGGCCCACTGTCCGAAGCGCTTCTTGCGCAACAGGAAAGCACAGATCCTGCAATCCTTCACCAGGTTCATGGAGGCTTCCTCTGATGGCCACTGGTGTGTCAGCTGCTGGCCCTTCACCTCCTCCTCCTCCTCATCATACGACTCATAAGAGCTGCTCATCGCATCCGAGTCATTGTCTGGAAGGAAGCAGGCGAGTCACCCTGAATGGCACCCCGGAGCCCTGCCTGCCGGGCATGCTCGCACACTGCCAGGGCTCCCCATCCAGCACAGAGGCTGGGCTGGGTGCTGGGATGGATGGACTCCATGTCATCCTCTGCAAACAGCAGCGTTTCACCCCAGCTGTCTCCGTTTCCCTTCCAAACAAGGCAGAATGCCCGTGGGCCAAACGCCAGTCCCAGGTGCATCTATCCAAACTCCTGGGCTGGCTTATTTCTTTGCAAGGCTCAAACTTTGAAAGCCTGGATTAAACTTCTATCTGCAAGAGAGGATCGCATGCTGACCTTCTGCCCCACACCTCCCATGCAGGGCACGGAGGAGCAGGGCTCTGCAGTGGTGTCCCTGCCCCAGCCCTCCTCTGCCATAGCACAAGCAGCTCACACAGGGCATGAGAGCTGCGTAGGCAGGGACACCCTTTCCCCATGCTGGTGACAGACACGGCACCAATTACACCTCTTCTGCAGTGCAAGGGCTCTGGCTTGCATGACAAACAGCACCCCATCCTCCTTGTTTTTTGCCAGCAGCCTCTGACACACGAGAGCTCCTCCAGCTTCAACCCCACTGGCCCCCAGCCCAGCGCTCAAGCCCCCATCTCAGGGATGGACTTTGCCGAAGCTCTGCCCTCCCTGGTGAGGGCACCCGGATACCTACAGGAGTTTTTTTGCTCCCCGTTCATCCTGGTGACGGGGTAGTTGCTGTCTGCATCCTCGTAATAGCCATCCTCGATGGAGTTGGGGGGGCTGGAGCTGTCTGCGGAGGAAGCAGAGGGCAGCGGGGGCTATTACACCTGGTTTCCCCCCAGGGATGCTTCGAGCAGCGAGCATGCGAGCCGGGCGAGCAAAGCACAGCCTCCCAGGGCATCTCAGCATCAGTCCCCCCATGGCTCTGACCTCTCCCCATCACCCCCTTCACAGTTGAGCTGGAGCAAACAGTTCCCTGCAATAACAGTGCAGCGGGATGGAAAGGGAGCAGGACAGGAGCGATGCCAGTGGGAGCAGTGATGTTTCCTTCCCCAGGATGAGCCGTCACACCCGCCGAGGGCTGCCTGCTTTGCCGGGTGGGCAGGCAGGCGGGGGGATGCAGTGGGCAGCTTGCCGGGCTCCCCCCACCCTCCTGCCGCCCCGGTGCAGAGCAGGACTCACTGCGGGAGGTGATGTACTCGGGGGCCTTGCCAGGGCCCAGGGGCAGGGCTTCCTCATAGTAATCCTCAGGCGGGGGAGTGGTGGGCAGTGGCGGAGCAGGGTCCACAGGAACCTACAGCAGAAACACCACTGGTATTAGCCAGGCGGCAGAGAGTCATGAGTCCCAGCAGCTGCTGCGGTGGCAAGGGACAGGAAGGGGTCCCAGCCTAGGCTACCGCCACCTCCCAGCGCAGGTGCAGATCAGACCTCACAGGTCGGCATTCAGGGACTCACAGTTTTTGCTGTCTGGTTCCTTGCCAGGTCCAAGCCAATGCCATCGTTGGTGTCCCCCTCCTCCTCCTGCATGTCCTGGAGATCCCGCAGGTCACAGTCTGCCCAGGGGTAAGTGGAGAGGGTGAAGGGAGCGGGAAATCCCAGAGCTGGCCTCCCCAGCCATGCCCTCCAGGGACCCTCCAAGGCAAGCACCCGTGGCCCTTTACTGGGAAGATGCTGGGAGATGGGCATCACTGGTAAACACAAATGGTGGATGCACCCCCCCACGGCCAGCCCCCAACCAGCTACGGGGTAGCAGGAGCAAGCACCCGGGGTAATGATGCCCACCCTGGACACAAGGATACAGCTTTCACCCTCCTTTCCCAGGGTGCCCCAAGAGCCGCTGCTGTCAGTGGGGACCCCAGGGCCAGCACTGCACCCACCCAGCATGACCCCCAGGGCATCACTCCGAGTCGGCCACACGTACCGAACTCCTCAAAGAGAGACTCCACGAAGCTGGTGCCATTGCTCAGGGATGCTGTGTTGACGTACATGTAGTCCACGTCCTTCCCTGGGAGCGAGGGGGATACTCTCAGCCTGCGGGTGGGCAGGGTGGCCGGGGTGGGCACTGGCACCCCTCCTCCCCACAAACACCAACCCAAGGACACAGGCCAGCTCACCCACAGAGCATGCCTCCGGAGCAGGAGCCCAGGGAGCAGAGGAGCCCCCAGGGATGCTGCTGCCCCCCGCCAGGAGGGCAGGAAGGTGGGAAGGCTGTGAAGTCCCAGGTGCAGGGCCCTCCTGGCCTTCCCACGGAAACCCCTGCGCTCAGCAGAAACTGGTGGCAGGAAGACCTCTGTGAAGCAGTGTTTCCGCAAGGAGCAGCCCCCCTGCAGCCACAGCAGGGCTGACGCCAGCCCCCACGCCTGGGGCGGGGAGAAGCTGGGAAGCAAGAGTGGGGAGCAGAGTGCCCCGAGAGGGCTGAGCAGGTGCTGAGCACTGGGCGCAGAGGCAGCTCATCCTTGCCCTGCAGATGGTTTTCACTACCCTGCTGGGGTTTTGGCCCAGGCCAGCTGCTGGGGACACCCACTGCCCCTGGGGAGAGCCACCAGGCACCGCAGGAGGGGGACACAGACCTGCGGGTGGCTGCAGCTTCTGCAGGATGGTGGAGACAGCCAGTTTCTTCTCCTGTGTGGTGGCACTCAGGTACTCGTGGTCCAGCAGCTTGAGCAAGATGCTGAGCTCTGGCAGGAGCTGGTCCAGCACTGGAGGGAGCAGGAAAAAGCCCGTCAGCCAGGGTGGTGTTTGGGTGCTGGGGTTAAGACAAGGCAGAAGGGGCTGGAACATGTGGAAGACCCTAGGATGGGGGTCTTTCCCAGCTGGCCCAGCACAGCTCAGGTGGAGTTTGCTAAGCGCGCACGTGCTCCTTCTGTGCACAAGCTCCTCCACCTGCACGCAGATGCTGGGATGCAGCCTGCTGAGCCCACAAACGGAAACACGAACTCTGCAGGGCTGCTGGACCGCTATCAAAGGGCTCAGCACACGTATTTTTCCACACAGATAAAACTATACCTCTGTCTGCCTGACAGCACATCATTGCTGCTGGTGCCCCCTCGCTGTGACAGGCGCTGGGTGGTGGCGGAGAGAAGGAGGGAAAGGAAACCCAAATGCCATCTCCAGAGCCACCTGGCAGTGCCACCCAGGGAGACACCCTCCCACCCCTCGCCTGCTGCGGGACATTCATATTCCCCTGCTGTGCTCAGACTACCTGTGACCTCCCAACCCAGTGCCACCTCCACAGGATCCCCATATGCAGGCTAGAGCCTTCCTCTCCACACGCACCAACAGCAGCTCCTCTGCCCTGCTGTCACTCCTCCCCTGTATCATCCCAGCTCATCCACACCACGCCAAGACCACCCCATCCACACCACGCCAAGACCACCCCACTCTTCCCTCCAGGCACGGAGTGACTGCCCCAAGGGACAGTCCCTGCCCCACACAGGCACCTGCAAGGTGCCCAGGGAGGGGATGGGGACCGCAGGACAGGAGGAGCTCTCCCTACACAGCCCTGTGTTAGCTGAGCCTCAGTCCAACACACACAGCCCCAGAGGCAGCCAAGAGGGTCAGAGCAGCTGAAATCTTGGCAAAGAGAAACCACATCAGAAGCCACCGCTTGTTTGCTTTCCAGCGTGTGGGATCCCGGTACCCACCAGCTCCTGGGCTACTGCTGCACCTGCAGCATCAGCCCGCAGACAGAACCTGGCAGGAGAGGTCGAGCGAGCCCAGCAGAAAGCAGGAAAAGAGAATTATCCACAATCACCATCACAGGCACACACATAAAATTGTGGGTCTCCTCTTTGATGTGGTGATTCACGGGCTAGTTTTTACGAAGCAAAAGCACACTGCAGCTGTGGGGTTACCCATGCAGCAAGGCTCCAGAAAACACTTGGGTGTTAGCATATCAGAGCAGGGCTACAAAATAAATTCATCACTGAAAGCAGTATGTACAGTGCTGGCAGCAGCTGATCGACAGCTTTGGGAAAATGCATTGGCCAGGGATGGGAAGGACGGGGAGGACTTAAACAAGGTGAGCTCTGGGCTCCAAATGTCTCATGAGCTCCCACACCTCCAATTCCGCACGTGCACCGACATCCTCATCCCAGGTCTCTTCCTGTACCTTCCTCCTCCGAGCAGGATAAGACAAAACTGAGCTGGATCCAAAGCCAAGCTCCAGTTTTATCCGGGACCACGCACCCGCCCAGCTCCACTGGCATCCAGGGTAGCTCCTGCAGGGTGCGGCACCTCTGGGAGATGGCCTGCATTGGAGAGGCCAAGCTCAGGGACACCAGCAAACCTGCAGCTCTGGAGGCTACAGAGGGTGGAACTAAAAAAAGCTGTTTCTTCCAGTGCAATCAGGAGCAGGATCCCTTCTCTTGGCAGCAACCAAAAGTCATCACAGCACAGCTGGGGCAGCATGCAGCTGGCTTGGGGTCTCCAGGGACAGAAAGAAAGGCCAGAGGTTACCACAGAGGCAGCTCGGACGTGCTGACTGATGAGGATGGTTTGCAAGGAGGGGAGAGCGTGCGCCCCAGCAGCACGGAGCGTTGGGGACACCCTGCCCGGGCTGTATCCGTCCCCACCGCTGCCCCTCCAGGTTCTGCCAGGGAAAGGGCCCTGGCAGAGCAGAGCTGGGCAGCAGCGAGGGCTGGCATGGGGTGTATTTCCCAGGGGAAGGGCAGGATGCTGTGCTGCTGCAGCTGATGGGATTCTCCTTACTCATGCTCTTTAACGAGCTTCTGCTGGGCCCTATCCAAACACCACATCCACTCTGCCCAACACCCATCAAAAACTGGGCTGCTACAGGTTTGACCTAGGATTTTGGGTGCCCTCCTTCCACCCCTGCAAGCCATGGCCTGGAGCACGGAACAAGTCTCCCAGGACCAGTGGGAAGCAAGCTGGCACTGCTGCCCGAAGCAGGGACAGTGCAGTAAAACCAACTGCTCTTTCAAAGATTTTTGGCTGAAGGGGAGCCCAACACGGGTGGGTTGATGCGGATCAGTGCCCAGCCAAGATGAGCCCCAGGGCAAGGAGACAGCATGCTTAGCCCCAAATCGCCACCTCGCCAGGACGTGAGGCAGGATGCGGCTCACTAGTCTCTTCCTGCCACCCCAGCCGATGGGCTTCTATCTCCACAGACCTTCTGCTTCCTCCTCCCTCCACAGAGCCAAGCTAAACAGCCGCCTCAGCCCTTTCGGCAAGAGCAGCTTTGCCAGCGCACATCTCCCCTGGGCAGGCCAAACCAGGACAGGTAGCCCCCAGGCAGGAGGAGAAGCCTCAGCACAGCTCCAGAAGGAGCAAGCAAGCCCGGGGAGCTGGCAGCATCCCCCAGCCCATGGGGAAGCAGAGGGAAACCACAGTGGGAGCGGGGCTTCTGCTCCTTGAGCACAGGACCCAGGTCCTGCCAATGCTCCACTCGCTGCCCCCCTCGATCACACGCCTCCCAGGGAGGGGACCTGCTCCAGCCACCCGAAAGCCTCATGCATGTGATGAGCAAGGGCAAGCACTCGGCTCCCATGGCCCCCTCCTTGCCCCTCTGCAGGGGCAGGAAGGGAGCAAAGAGGGGCAGATCCTCCCCAGGATGTTTGCAGCATGCTGCACAGGCAGGATGGGAGCAGGCTCCTGCTCAGGGATGCGGTGGTGGTCTCCAGGCCAGCTGACATCCCCCCCTGCACGGCTCGGTGGGGCAGGGGGCTAGCAAGGAAGCAGCTGGGACAGAAAGCAAGATGCCCCGCTAAGTCCACCCAGCACCTGCAAGCATCTAGGGAGACACTCATCTTGCTGCCACCCCAGCTCATCAGGCTCTGAGCTGGCCACGAGCTCCCGCAGAGGAGATGGGGGCCACGCACATTCCCTACATCAGCTTCCTACAGCACACCGAAGCCTGGGCCACGGTGCTCACCAGCATCCTCATCCCCTGCTGCGGGTAGGACATCTCCCTTCACAGCCACCAGCTCCTGCGTCAAGGCTTCAGACCAGCCAAGAGCAAAAGGGCAAGAGGGTTCCTATTAATAGTGACAAAGCAGGCGGCGTGTGGCAAGGAGACCCCGCTGCGCACAAGAAACGAGAGCGCCCGATAAGCGAGGTTTGTCGCCCAGCGTGGCAGGCGGGTGAGCTCATTAGCAACACCCCGAGCGCCGGCTCTGAGCCGGGGCGCACGAAGCACGGCGGGGCCGAGCACTGAAGGCGCCTTTGTTTCCCCCCAGCTGAGCTGTCCCCTCCATCTCCCTTGTTAAACATCCTCCAAAATACAAGGGGGGGAGGGCAGTCAAAGAGGCCTGTGATCCCAGGAGGGCGCGCAGCCTGCTGAGCCGAGCCTCTGCCCGGGGGAGCGGAGGAAGGGAAGGGATTAATTTCCTATGCTCCTTAGGCTTCCAGCCTAAATAAGGTTAATGGGGTGGCCGCAGGAAGCAAGGGGAGATTGCTCCAGGGTCGCTGCGTGGAGGGCAGCGGGGACCAATGTGACTGACCCAAGGTCACCTGGCGAGCAAGGACCGGCACGTAAACTTCTGCAATAGCAGGCAGGAGCTAGCACAGACCCCGCACCAGCCTGCGTCCGTGCCCACGCTGCGGTGGGCAGGGGACGGGGCTCATGTCCCGGGGATGGGCGCTGGTGTCGGTGCACAGCCCTGCCCTTGGGGGCTCTGGCAACCGTGGTGTGAAACCGTGGAGCCTGGGGACGGAGGCGGCGGCAGGACATCAAAGTGCTCCTGGGGGGAAGGCGGCAGGACATCAGAGCTGCCACAGGCGCTGAGCAGGTGACGCAGCCGAAGAAGGGACCTTGCGTCCCCCTCCCGCGAGCCACCGCTTCACTCGCGGGACGCCTCCGGCCTCGCACCTGCCTCTGATGCTGACAAATGGCTCCCACCTGCTGCTTTCTTCCGGGGCTTCTTTTGCAACCAAAATCCTGTGGGATTGCATGGCTTCGCTGGGCTTAGGCTTTGGACACAGACGTCTCAGGACGGGGAGCGACGCCAGCCTCCCCTCCCAGAAACTCACTCCTCTCCACATTTGCAGCCTGTCCCACTGTCGTGGCGGGATGTGGAGGTGTCAGTGAGGTCTCTGAGCCTGGCAAGGCCAGGAGCCGTGGCAGCAGATGGCTTTAGCATTAGCTAACTCAGGCTGGATGGGCTGGGGGACACAGAGTAGCTTTGCTGGGAGGGGGTGAGCCAGGGGACCAGCACCAGGACGCTGCTGCTGTTCAGGACAACGGGGCAGTATTTACTCTGCTGCTAAAGCCTGCCCTAGAAGCAGCACCAAGCACAATGCTGGCAGAAGAACTGCATCCCCTCCAGCACCGCACTGCATCTCTCTACCCTGCACCCAGGCCAGCTCTATTTTTAGACCTCGCAAGCACTCCCCACCTCAGGGACCCGCTTACACAGTGCGGAGAAAAGGGTCTGGGCGCAGTCTGCAGCTGCAGAGCCCATCTTCCCCTCCCCAGCCCCTGCTCCGTCACAGGAGCAAAAATCAGGTCTTGCTCCAGCAACCTGCAGAGAGGAAGAGGAGGAGGAGGAAGAGGCTCCGGTCAGGCCAAAGCAGAAGTTTCCTGGTGTACAAACCCAGCTTTTGCAGGGGGAAAGAGAAGACAATGCATGTGGAGTTGTCACCCCAAGCAAAGCCGGCCTGCAGCCCAAAAGAGAGCCCCGGGGAGGGCAGATGCTGTTTCACAGCACAGCAACGCTTCCAGGCTGCTGCAGTGGGAGATGCACGGGGACCCCTGTCCCGCGGCTGCAGATCTCCCGTCCTCCGCCTGGCCCCGGCCATGCTTCCTCCCGCGCCAGGTGAAGGCTGGGGGCGAGGAGGACCGGGGGGAAATCGGATGCTGGGAGTAACGGCCATTGTTTGTAGCTAAAATAAAAAACAAGCAAAAATAAATCCTTCCTGTTGGCGCGGGCAGGGCCCTGGGACGTTCTGCCTGCCTTCTTGCTTGCGCAGGGCCGCTTAGAGCTGCCACTGGCAGTAAACAAACGTTTATAGCTCCTGGGATGCCATAAATAGGTGGGGTGTGGGCCAGGGAAGGGGGCTCAGCCAGGGTCTACCCCAGCACCCAGTGACGGCAGTGGAGACGCTCCAGCCCCAGGATGAGCCCTGCAGGGAGGTTGCCTACCCTGTGGGACAAAAAGACCCAGCGCTGCCAGAGGAGTCGCTTGCAGCACACAAACCGCTCTGCCTTCTCCACGGGCTGATGTCCAGCCGCCTGCAAGAGACACCGGGGCAGCGGGATGTGCCTCCATACCTTGCTGCCTGCCCCCAGTCTCCTCCTGCCCCAGCATGGGCTGCAGGCATCAGCAGAGGGGTGATGCCTGAAGTAGGTGTTGACAGACCCCTCCAGCCCACTGGTGCTGCTTCCCACCCCGGCGGGGCCAGCCTTCCCCCGCTGCTGCACCTTGAGGAAGACCATGGCCTCCTGAGCTCTTTGCTGAGCTCCCAGGGCAGTTCCTGTTCCCATTCCCATTCCCAAGGAGGTTTCTTTCCGATGGGGAGGAGGCAGGGGCACAGCCGGCGAGGAAGTGCCTTGGTGGGGGTGGCGCGGCGCTCCCAGAATTGTTCCTTTGTGCAGAAGACAGGAGGACAGACTGCTGCCTGCCTGCACCCTGCCTGTGGCCACCGCTCCTCCGGTGCAGGCAGGAGGAGCACCCTGCCAAGCAGGCAGGAGAAGAGCAGCGCTCAGCCCTGGGGAGGCGGCGGGGGCAAGCAGGGCATCCCTGCCAGCCAGGCTCAGATTCCCAGCCAGCCATCACCAGCTGGGTGTGGGGCAAACTGGGATGACTGGGACTGGCTGGTAGAGCTAGGAATGCCAGCCTGGAAAGTACCTCCTCCTCCCAGCATAGCTGTCTGTACAGCTACGGAGCAACTTGGTGTGCTCCAGCCCAGAGGGGTTTTAGAGAAAAGCCAACCATTAATGATCACACTTGAGCTCTGACAACATCCCGTAACAGTGGAAGATTTGCTAAGGGGCCACTCCATGCGCATGAATCATCTCCTCCCTGGAAACAAGGGCCCCTTGAGTGGGGCGGATGGGGGGAGCACCTCAGGCTTGGCATCCAACAATGTCGGCGGGAGCCTGAGTGCTTGGGGCTGGCTCCTGCATGGCTGGGAGCCCCCCACCCTCCCCGGCTCTCCAACTGCCCCAGCCGGTGCCTCTTCCCACCCCTCACTGTGATTAACCCCCTTGCCATTAGGCCCAGGACCCTGGCAGTCACCCCTGATCCCCCAGTGGCTCCCAGCTCGGGCACCGCAGCATTCCTGAGCGTTGTGGAGCACGAGGCGAGCTCAAATCTTTTGACTTGTCCCCCAGACTCCCCGCACCTCCTTGCTGCCTCCCCACCACCCCACGGCACATCCTGTGCCCTGCCAAGCCACGCTGCAGCAGGCAGGGCAGGGATACACATCTCCTGGGGATCTCATCATTGTGACCTTACAGTAACTAATATCCTTAGCTGATAACCTTGGAAAATCAATCCTGGGAAATGAACGTGAAATCTGCTTGCTCAAGGGGGCAGAAGGTCCCCCACCAGCTCTCCCTCCCGGCACAGTCACCCGCTGGGGCTTCTCTCTTTACATGAAGGGGCCCGCAGGGTTCACAGGGCCCCTCCATCCTGCTCCAGCCCCGGTAGAGGGGGAGATGAGCAACCAGAGAGGTTAAATAGCAAGAAGGCTGCCCTGGCTATGCCTGCTGAGCCTCCTTCATCTGTGGCCCCATCTGCTCCAGACACACACCCCAATGCTGACAGCAGCCTGGGGGGGGAATTCCTTTCCTAGCACAGCTCCAGCAGCACGGCCAGCTCAGCCGCTTTCACCAGTGCTCATGTGAAGGGTCCCGCATCTGGCCCAATGCCTTTGCCAGCAGCGGCTCGTCTCCCCAGTATAAATAGCTCTGCAGAAAGCCTTATCGCATGGCCTTGCTCCCAGCCGCTCGCCCACCACAGCAGAGACCAGCCGAGCAGCAAGTCCAACCTGGGGCAGAGC
>JANXJC010000044.1:9647808-9690304 GCA_027564655.1 Leptodon cayanensis
TCGCATGGCCTTGCTCCCAGCCGCTCGCCCACCACAGCAGAGACCAGCCGAGCAGCAAGTCCAACCTGGGGCAGAGCGGCAGAGCCGCCCTCTCAGCCAGGCTCTCCCCAAGCCCTCCTGCTTCACCCTGGCCCTCTGTGCAGAAAGGGTTTCTCAGAGTCCTCACCACCCCCCAAAAAGGAGAGATGAGCAAGGGGAGTGCGGCACATGCCTGGGGCTGGTGCTCTGCCCAGTGCACCCAGCCAGGCGCAAGGGAATGGGACACAGAAGCAAGACTCCAAACATCCCTAACCTAGTGTGCTCTTTTCTGGAGGAGAGAGTTTCACATCCTCCCCACAGTCTTAAACTAGAAACCAGGAGTCCTGAATAGAGAGAAGTGTAATTACAGGCTGACAGAGCTTGCAAAGGGCAAAGATTATCACCTGCATTCATGCCCCTGCCAGTTCACACACCGTAGAAACCATCGCTTACTGCTGTGGCGCCAGTCAAGCCTCTTCTCTATATAACTAGATTAAAGGAGAAACTGGAGAACAAGGGAATCATGGTGGTTCCCTTCCCACCCAGCCCGGTGCCGGCAGCACACCCTTCGCAGCATGGCCCAGAAGAGGGGTGCTGCTCTGCAGCTGAAGCCCCAAGCTGGGTCGAGGCTCTCCTTGCAATGCCCACACGCACAACACGGCTGCAAGTGGAAAATCTCCCCCTCAGCAGCAGCAACCACACACCCAGAGCTGCGGCCTTCCCCCAGGGCTGCAGCACCCTCACCCTGCCAGCTCTGCTTGGTGCCCCAGTCCCCACCGGGCATCGGAGGGGCCGAGGCTCTCCGAACCGGCATTGCTGCTGGAAGAAACCCTCGGGGCAGCCCTTGTTGCTGCAGGGTACGTCCTTCCTGGCAGCAGCTCGCGCCAAAGTACAGCAGCTTCACAAGTGGTGCAGGTAGTAATTAACAGGCTGATTAAATTACCCACAAACATCTCCTGTGACCTAGGCAGATGACGACCCTCCAGTGCCCCGTGCTGCAGTGGGACTTCTTCTCCAGGGGCTGCCGGGGCTGTTCCCCCACCACTGATGGCTTAGCAGCCCTTCCTCTACGGCTGGCAGAAGACTGTGGTGGTTTGCTTTAGCTCACCAAAAGCTAACTTTATCCCTCTAACCCAAAGAGGCTGCAGCTACTCCCACCCCAGAGGAGGAGGGGGTGGTTTCTGGGTGGCCCTCTTCTTACTGCTGAGCACAGCAAGAGCTTGAGCAAATAAAAGCATCCAGGTGAGATACCGCTGAGTGACCCTGCTCATGTCCCCAGGCAGGGCACAGGCAGCCTTCCCCCTTTGCCTGCTCTGCCCCAGACCCCTGAATCCCAGGGGGCTCCTAATCCAATAAACAAGTTGTTTCCAGCCACAGCTCAGCCCAGTCAATGCAATTAGCTCTGCAAATATGCGTGGACCAGATTCCGTACTTCCAGGCTACATTTCAAAACTCGGTGCCAGCCTCAGCAGGCACATGGCAGGATGCTCTGCCAGGCCAGCCTGAGCTGGAGAACGTGTTTAAATAATAAATGAAAAAGAGAGGTTTGAGATACCCTTTAAAGGAATAGTCAGGCAGGGGCAAGACCTGCTGAGTAATGTATAAAAAACAAGCTTCAGGCAGAGGGGAGATGTTAGGATTAGTCAGAACCCAGAATAAACTGTGTTTTCTCCAACCAAAATTTTGGTGTCGGCCTTTTCCAAACAAACTCCACAGCGCAGGGAGCAGCAGGTTGGCCTAGGCTCCCCTCCGACGCCAGGAGAGGCCCTGGGACCAGTGCCACAGCCATTTGCCCACCCCTGTGACCACCCTCTGTGGCGGGCCGAGCACTGGGAATCCTCCCTGGGTCACACCTTCCTGCCTGCTGCTATCTTGGAGCTGGCGGGACCTGAAGCTCTCACCTCCCCATAGCCCTTAGTCTCCACCAAACCTCAGCCTCCAGGACAGCAGGAATTGCAGACACCGTGGTGGGAAACCCGCTGACTCAGCACCCCAGCACTGATGACGGCTTTCCTGCAGGCAATCCCTCCCCACTGCCCTGCGCCCAGACAGGCATGGCCACGTTACCGCCCAGGGCCGGGTGGGTCCTCCAGCCCCCAAAGCTCCAAAATGGACACCCCAGCCCCACTGATGGGTGTGCAGAGCTCTCTGCATCCCAAAAGGCAGCTCTCCGTGTCCCGTACATCCCCCTCTCCCGAAGCCAAGATCCAAAACATCTGGGATGCAATACCCGACCCGCAGGAGCGAGACGTGGGGAGGCTGGCAGGGCTGACACATCTTTCTAGGAGGAAGAGTCACACGAGGCGGTTGTGCCTGGACCCTGGGAGGCAGAGGAGGGTACGGGAGCCTCACCTAGCAGGTGTGGGCAGGGTGGGCGTGGGATGTGCAGGAAGGAGCTGGTGGATTAGCCACCAGCCAGCTCCGCTTTCCCAAACTCTTTCAGCCACATTGCACAATGCGGACCCGTCTTTTCAGAGGCTGTGGGAAGAGAAACCACAGACCCTCTGTGGGGGAAATACCCCCATGGAGTCGGGGGTGGGGGGAGTACAAGCACCTGGCATCCAGCCTCCTACGGTAGCATCCCTGCCCTGACCCTGGCAATGCCCAGGAGCTTGGGAGCTGTGCGGGGCACGAGCCCCCCCCCCGCCTGGCAGGGGGATTGGGACCCACTCAGTGGCCACCCCAGCCCTGTCCCTGCAGGAAAGTGATGTTCCTGGGCCAGGGCAGGCAGGGCATGGCAGAGGGTCTCTGCGTTTGGGGCCCGGGGCCGTGCTGCCCCGGAGGACCCTCGGAAGGCAGGATAAGTGTATTTTCTCAGCTGCAAACAGCCCTTCCGTTTCCTTTCCTTGCCCAGCTCCGCCGGGAGCATCAGGTGCAGCGGCAAGGCCGGGGGCCGACAGCATTTCCTACCCGCTTAACCCCTGCGGGGCAGGGGTGGAGTGGCAGGAAAGCCAGTTTGTCCTGGTGGGAAAGCTGAAATGCTTGAGCCCAGGGGAAGATGCCACTGCTCTGGTTATTGCCGATGGCTCCATCACTGCCAGGACTGGTTCACCGTATCTGCTTTTAACTCCAGGACACAAAAGCCAGCTATCAAACCTGTTGCTACATAACTTCTATTCCTGGCTCTGTGCTTTACAACCTCGGTTTCCCAAAGCATAAGATGACACTGGGACCACGTAAAATGGGAGGCTGAACCCACTGGACAAGGAGCCAAAAAGGGGCTGTTCCCCCATCACCAAGTTGGGAGGCTTTAATGTTCAAAAAACCCCAGAAGAAAGCCAAAGCCATTCTCCAAGCTGCTCCTTACACATCTCCTGCTAATTGCCAGCAATCAGAGCATACCAGCATCTCCCAGAGCTCCTTCCTATCACTTCAGGATCACATGCACATGAAACCCACTTCAAAAAAAAAAAAAAAAAAAAGTACTTTGAGCATGGAAACCCCTTGCAGCAAAGACCTGTTTTTGTTCCAAACTGTTATGAAATGTCAGTGTTTTTCCTTGCCTGCCAAAGAGCCTGCCTTTGATGCGATGGGAGGCATATCAGAAGCAAAAAGGGAAGGGGCCGCAGCAGCCGTGCCGTGGGGGGGAGCCTGGGGGAGGGAGGGCCAAAGAAGTTATTTTCATCTTTCCTCACTGCGGAGGCTGCAGATCGGCAGCGCAGCATCTGCAGAGTGACCTGAGCTCCCCGAAATGCCGCCGCTTTTAGCACCGCAGGGTGATGAAAGGCGGGCTGGTGGTGGCTGCTTGGGTGCCCTCCCCGCTGGTGGCAGGACCTGCTCTATTCATCCGGCGGGTGCCCTGGCAGGGGGTGCCAGCCCTTGTTTGCACGGTGGTGGGGCAGGGCTGGCAGAGACAATGCAGAGCTCCTTGGGAGGTTTCCAACCCAGTTGTCCTGCTGCTGCCCTGGAAGAGTGACATTTAATAGATATTTTGCAGGACTGACAGTTGTGCCATTAATTTTAAGGTTCCTTATATGCAGGAGGAGATGTGTGTTCCTCAGGGGAGAGCTTTAGCTGTGCCAGACTAATAGTAGCCGGCGTAGGGAAGGGTTAAGAGGTTAGGACATGACTCTGGGATGCCAGAAACCACTTCAAACCTCCACTCTGCTAAATCGTTATCTTCTGTCCCCAGCAAGTTATTTGGCTCCTGAACAACAGGCAAATCTTGAGTCAAGCCCAGTTTTCACTCCCTGTCCTCCTCTGAAAAGCCTTCCCACTGTTTGGGATGAGGCAATTTCTTCAAAACCTTAAACAAAGTTTTCCTGGGCTGGGATAAGAACTGCCCGCCGGCTGCAGGCGAGAGGATTTCAGGCACATCAGGCCTCAGTGCTGCTCATAGCAAAGGGCACATCAGCCTCGCAGTTCAGCACATTTACACAGGAAAACGGCACTTCCAGGTCAAGAGCAAGTGCGGGAAAGAAGCAGGTTTTCCAGACAGCCTAGGCAGATAGGACAGTCCCCAGGGTTCCTGGCTGGAGGACACTACCCCTGCAGCAGTCAGTAAGGGCACCGGCCTGCTCCTTCCCCTCTCCAGCAGCCCCTGCCGCAGCAGGCACCCGTGACGTGCAGGGCAGGGCAGGTCTGCACCCCTCCGGAGCAGCCAGGCTGGCTTCAACAGGGATCCAGTACCTATAGCGAGACCCATTTCCCCTGCTTAAAGGCAGCGTTGCACCCAGAAGGACATCGGAAGATACAGAGGGGCAAATAACTCCAGCGTCTCCCTGCTCCGCTTGGCATCAGCATCCCCAGGGCCGCCCTCCCACCCTGCTTTGCCCGCCACAGTGGGGCCGGAGCAGCCCGCGGTGGGCTCAGCCCCCTTCCCCGCACGCTCCCCGGCTATAAACAGGCGGTGGCCCTGGGCAGCTGAGTTTCCAGCGGAAGGAATGGCTGCAATGCGGGGGAGAGCTCGGCACTTGCCTGGCGCGCTAACAGCTGGCCCGATCTGTGTTTCTCACCCACTCCGCACCCCCTTCCACCGGGCTATGTGCGCGGGGCAGGCAGGATTCCTGCTGCCAGCTTGCAGGCAGCAGGTCAGGAATGATCCGGGCTCCCTCCCACCAATCCCGTGGCCTCCCCATTCCTGTGGGCGAGCTGGAGCCAAGTTTATCCCTGACACATCTCCGCCGGCTTTGCTGGATTTAGACCCCAGATAAGTTTGGTGCAGGACCTAAATTCTGGTCGCACAAAAGGTCAGGGAAGAGTCACTAATGAGAAGCCTTGTGCAAGCACAGCCCAGCTAGAGCAAAGGCTCGTGGCACAGATCACCTCCCAAACCACACACACATGCGCTTCTCCATCAGCACAACCTGAAACAACTCTGCAAACAGCCCACAGCACCAATTCCCCTGGTTAGCTGCTGGTGCAGAGCTGAGCCCTGCACCGGGTGCTGCCCAGCCTGCCCGGGAAGGCAGCAGGCTCAGCTGGAGCACAGAAAGCAATGAAGAAGCTGGCACATCATAAAGCAAGAGCAAGTCAGGATACACACAAGGTCTGAATGGAGCTGCAGGTGAAGAAAGGGGCTGCCAGAGAGCAGGCAGAGGCTGGGAACGGTGCACAGAGCTCCTACCCCCCAGCAGACCCAGCACCCCTTGCGCTAGGGAAGGGAGCCTAGCGAGACCCCCATACCTTCCCTCCATGAGTCACAGCCCCCAGAGGGATCTGGTGGCTCTGGGTGATGAGCAGGAGGGTCTGGAGGAGGTTTGCATTAGCAAAGAGTCATCCAGGTGCCAACAGCAATTCATTACAAGCATTCAAAGCAAAGCAGGCCGGCACTGCTGCTGCAGGCACCAGAGAGGGGGATAAAACAGCAGAGCGGCTCTCTCCTGGCACGGCAAGTCCACAGAGCAGCCGCGCCATGCCCAGGCCCATCTCCACAATGGTCCAGGATGGTTTCCACAGTGTGCTGGGCACTCCCTGCCCTTCCCTGTGGTGAGGTCCCAGGTTTGATTTTTGGGGTGGGCTGGGATGCAAACAGGGTAGCCTCCCACCAGCTCGCACAGCAAGAGAATGGGGAAGCCAAGACCCTGTGCTCCCCCCTCTCCTCATCAGTGAGGTCCTCTGGGACCTTGAAGGACAGCTCTGGCAACACATGTCATTCGACAACACTCCCCCTCCCACAACAGCACCCTCCTCCAGAGCTGGCAAAGCCACCCTGGCTGGCAGGCAGGGTGAGCCGCAGCCGTGGGGGAAGGCTGTCCCTGTCACCATCCCTGTCCCCTCCCAGGGGCTGCTGGGCACTGACATTGCTCTCTGAGCACCGACACCGTGAGCTGCAGCCCGCAAGTCAAACTCCTCATAACAGTGTTTCAACTGCGGAAACGCCACCCCATCCTTTTACATCAGGAAGGGGAACTCTTGACCCTCGGGTCTTTCTGGTGCTGACCCAGAGCTGCAGACACAGCACTGCCTGAACCGCCCTGGGACTTCAGCGTGGTCCCAGCCCGTAGAGCCGGAGTGATGCCCCTGACCCCCCCATTACCGTTTTGGCTGGTGCTTCTATAGCACCTCTGAGGACTGGCCAAGGGCCAGGACCCCCATCCTACACCATGTCACCCTCTGCTCCTCCTCTGCAGCCCCAGGCCACTGTTCAGCAGCAGCAAGCAGCAATCCCCCTGAAAGCCTCCCTCTGCTCTCTCCAGGGACTTGCCAGCCCCAGCAGAAATCCAGGACCCTCTCTGCAAGGTTGGCCCAAAGGCCTGGCAGGTTTGTTCACATCCCGGATCAAAGCCTAACAGCTATGTGAGCCCGATGCCACAAGCTGCAGGCGGGAATCACACACATGTGGGAACGCAGTGCCTTCCCAGCAGGGTGGGGATCAGGCCCTCCGTGGCTTTACGAGACCACCGGCATCTTCCCCAGCTAGGGAAACGCTCCGGATCCCATCAGCTCCATCTGGAAACACCAGTCACCTCCCTTTCTACGACCAGAACTTCCCCTAACAAGTGCTTACACCCCACAGACTAATTTACAAGCTGCTGGCTTTTCACCTGTCTGACCAGCAAAGGGAAACTGGTACCAGTTTGTGTCCCAACTGGCCCTGCCGCAGGGCTGGGGGGGGGGACGGGGGGACACAAAGGCACCTCATCGATCCGGTGGGATGCACCCGCTTGGTTGGGAAGGGATGCGCGACCCCCAGCCCACCGGGACCGGGACCGGTCCCGGTCCCGGTCCCGTCCCGTCCCCCCTTACCGCTGAGACGGTCCATGGTCCCGGAGCCGCGGGCAGCACCGGCCGGCCCGGGAGGCGCGGGCGGGCGAGTGTCACCGGTAGCAGCCGCCCGGCGGGGCCGGCTCTCGGTTTGGGAGCGGCCAATCGCTTCGTCCGCCCCTCCCTCGGTGCACGGCAGCGCCGAGCACCGGCCCGGCCCGGCACGGCACCGAAAGACCTGCGGGAGGTGTCCCCGCCGGTAGCACGGGCGGAAAAGTTTGGCCCCGCAGCGCCCACCTCCCTTGCGGGTCCTGGGGTTCTCCCCCCTGCCCGTGCGTCTCCCCGCCGGGGTGCTGTCCCACACCGGGCACTGAGCACCCACCCCCAGCAGCGGCAGCACCTGGAAGATTCCCCCCCGTGATGGGTGGGGGTCCAGAGTGGGCCACCTCCATCTGCCCGTGGGGGTTTGTTGGTTTGGGCGACTTCAGTCTGGGCAGAACTAATTCCCCTACCCAAATGCACACCCGGTGAGCAAGCACAGCTCCCCCTTACCACCTCACTCCCCACCCCCCCATACCCCCCAAACCCCTTCATACCTGCTCCCTCCTGGTGTCCCTCATCTGCCCAGCCTCTGTCTGGCCATGGTGTTCATGCCACCGTCCCTGTCCCTCCCCAACAAAGACCTCAGGGGAGACCTGGGCTTGGGAGACTTGTGGGGTGTGCGAGGGAGCGTCCCACACGTGGAGAGCGGGTGGCAGCAGGGGCAGCGACTCCTGGCACCCCCAGGAGAGTCTCTCCCAGCCTCAGGACTGCAGCTGAGCCCTCCTCTGGGGACAGCAGGCTGTGACAGAAATGTCATTTGGTTTCACACATACCCAGTTATCACTTGAGAAAGCAATAATTGAAATATTAGACGTGCACTAGCAACTGGCCTCGAGGGTGTTCCCGTTTGGAGCACTCTTAGCCCAGGACAGTACGGAGGCAGCAGCCCCTCTCGCACCCCCCCGTGCCCAGCTGGGAGCCAGCCCTGCCCCAGTCTCCCCAGGCAGCTCCTGCCCCGACTCCGCTCCCTGCCTGGCTGGTGTTTGCCGGTCCCTCCCCTCTGGATCGAACCCCATTTTTCTCTCGTAATGCGGGATCACCTCTGGGGCTCTGGTCGGGGCACAGGGCGCTTACAGGCCAGGGCTGCCAATGCCACCGCCTGCAGGGCTCCGGCTGCTTTGTGGCTGGGACTTGTGAAGCAGCCAAATGAGAGCGTGGGCTCAGGCAGTGATGGCTTCCAGGGCAGGTGCTAATGCCCCCGCCGCTGCTCGCCAGGTGCTCTCCGCACACTTCGGGGCAATGGGAGCCCATGAGGGTCCCACGGCTGTCTGCTGCCCCTGAACGGCATTGGCCAGAGAGGCTTCCTTGGCTCTGCCTCAGTTTCCCCATCTTTGCCACGCAGGTAGTTGTGGGGAACAGTTAGTTACTGTCCATACAAAGCTTTGAAAATGAAAAGACCTGCTGTTGTGTTATTATTATTAACAATAATATCCTCCAGGCTTTATCATTGAAACTGCTGCTGGAAAGGGAAGTTTCTTATAGCCACAAATGGTTGAGCTTGATTTAGGGAGCCATAGTTTATATGCATAAAATCATTATAAATAAAATTGGTTTATTTACTGCTGCACTAAAGCAGACAGGAGCAATTACCAGTGCAATATTGCCATCTCCACCTCAGTCCCCAGCCCCTTCCATGCCAGCATAAAGCTCCTGGAGCTGTGGCTGCTGTTGATGGGAGATCTCCTGCCCCAAGCACTCTGCACCCTGGCAAACCCCTCCAAGGGGCCCCGCGTGTCTCTCCTGCCTCACACAGGAACCCGGTGATGGCTTTTTGGGCAACAAGCTGAGCAGCCTCAGCACCCAATGGTGGTGGTGCTGATGGCAGGGAGGGCATTTGATCCACCTGATGGGAGACACCAGGACAGGAGAGTTTCAGAGAGGACCGGAACAGGCAGAAGCAGAGCTGGCCTGTGGCACAGTGAAGGTGACTGTCCCCTCAGAGGAACCCTGCTGACCCAGCTCTTGCAGAGGTGCCCCGAGGCTTGCTGACCTGTTTGGGACTGCTCAGTCCTGTGGTATGTCTGAAAATTGCACCAGACAAGCAAATAGGAAACCAGAGCACCACAGACACCAAGAAAGGTGTTTGTATGGAAATAACCCTATTAGTTTCAAGAAAAAATAAGCAAAAGTAAAAAAAAAAAAAAAAAGAATCCCAATAGTTTGCAGTGGAGTGAATGCGGAATGGCCCTGGTAATGGCCTTCACTCCTGGCGGCTTGCAGAGGTATTGATCTGGACTTCAGGCATCAGTGATGGGGTAATCCAGGAAAACCCCCATGAAAAGGTCCAGCAGTTAGCGGGACCTGCTTCCTCGGCTCCCCCACTCTGGCCTTGCCACCAGCTCCCGGCCAGACTGCTCCCACCGCTGCTCACGTGGGTGTCGAGACCCCGGAGCAGCAGGGCTGGGTGCTCACACCGTCTCTGGTAGGGCCCCACGCACAGTGGCCCGGGACTGGGGGGCAGCTCAGCTTGCCCGCTCTCGGGCCCTGCTGGCCCTGGACAAACCTGAACAGCAGCAAGAAACTGCACAGGGAAGGAGGTGGCTTTGGCAGTTTCATTTAAGAAGGGCTTGGTTTTCGGATGGCTTGGAAAGCCGCTGTTCCGGCACTTTGGGAGGAAAAACTGGCTCTGTAGCAATACTAGGTTTGCAGGTAAAGCCAACAGCTCAGGACACATCGGGCTCAGGCTTGCACCTTGACCCGTGGGGGTGCACCCTGCTCCCCGTGGGGTCCCCACCAATTGTCCTCCTTGTCCCCTGCCCCAGGGTCTGTATTTCTGATCCTGAGGGTGAGGCTGAAGGTGCCCTGAAGTGCATGGCCTTGTTAAAGGCAGGGAGGGCATTAAGGAGCCCATGGTGAGATCCCGCTTTCCTGCAGTTGTACCCAGGGCCTTTTCCAACTCATAAGTAAATACACAGACCAGCTGAGCAGAAGGGGATGGGATGCCCCCAGCCCAGGGTCCTGCTCTCCCCCAGCCCTGGGTGCTGTGGTTGCAGCAGGAGAATCCCCCCCACCCCGTGGGGCAGCACTGACAGACGCCAAGTGCTTTGGGACCCATGTGGCTTTAGCCCCTGGGAGAACCCAAGGATCGATACAGAATCAGGGTTGGAAAAGAAAAGGAAACAAAGAGCATAAAATGATCTGCAAGACTCCAGTTCACTCTCAGGGGTGCAGAGGGCGCCTCTGCCACATACAGCACCGAGAATCATACAGAGCTACAATATAGAGATCTTTCTATGTATATATTTATAGGTATGTATATATTTATAGTGCACTGCATTTAAAACAGCCGGGCCTGCTTCTTCAGCTCATTCCTCTTCCACAGGGCCAGGCGGTCGAACTCGGCGATGGTCATGCCAAAGATCTGGTAGAACTCCTCCTGGGAGAGGTGGCGCTGGGGAGAGATGGGATGCTGGGCCAGGGCTGGGGACCGTGGCCACCACCCGGGGCCAGTGGTCACCACACAGGCCGTATGGTTGCAGTGGGGTGGGAGGGCACGCGAGGGGGTCCTGATGGCATCCCCTGCCTGGCTGGGTGCAATGGAGTGATACAACCCCCAGCAGTGCTCACTTGGGAGAGGGGGAGCACCCAGCTCCCTCCTGCTCCTGGCAAACAAACCCATGCTGTGGGCATGGGGAACAGCTCTGCCAGGCCAGTGGAGCAGCAGGACCACCGTGACAGCGTGCTGGCACACGTGTGCTCCTGGAGAGCCCCTCGCAGTCCCACACTGCCTGCTGGGGCTAAGGGGACACCCTGCAGGATCGTGTCCCTCTGAGGAGATTACCCCCCATGGAAAAGGCTCTCCTCACCTCTAGCCGAGTCCTGTCCACATCTTTGGGCAGCTGGTTCCTCCCCCTCGTCTTCACTAGGAGCAGCTCATAGGGGTATATCTGCACAGGGACAGGAAGACCACGGGGTAGCTCCAGAGCCAGAAGAGGACAGTTGGGGCACACCTGGGAATGAGGCCATGGGGGCCACCAGGGCAAAGCCTGCTCCTGCTGTGTTTAGCAGGATTTGGGTGGCACAGGTGCCTCCAGGGCTTGGATGGGACAAGGCAAGGGGGGACTTGCTCTCAGAGTGATCCTAATCCACCTTGAATCACCTTGATGGATCTGGAATAGCCTGCTCACTCTGTGAAACCAGGAGTGACCCAGAGAAGAGTGTGAGTAGGGGACCACCAGCACAACCACCCTTCTCTGTTCCTCACCCAGGAGACACTTCTGCTTGGCCAAGTGCTTGGGACCCTGGCAGGAGGGGAAGGACTCTGGTTCGAGCCCCACAGTCCCAGGACAGGGCTGTCAGGTGAGGGATGGAGGGGTATGAAGGTAGGGCATTGTGGGCAGAGGGCAAAGCTTCCTCCTGATGGGCCTGGGGACACATGGACACGTCTCTGGGACTCCCTCTGGGTAGTACTTGCACCTCCGGCTGGCAGCTCCTCCTTGGAGCAGGAGCATCTTACCTTGTACTCTGTGGGGAGAGAGAAAAAACAAGAGAGACATGAGCCACGCTGACCCCTCTGCTGCCAGGATCCTCCCCCCAGGGCTGGGGGGACCCCCGCTTGTCTCCCAACTTCTCCCCCCAGCCTGGGCCTCATTTTCCATTTCTGCCTGTGGTGGGGTAGGCAGCCGCACGGCCTCTGGCTCCGTGCCTACACAGTCCCCTGCCCACACTGCTCCTCAGCCCCGCAGCACCTTACCTCGCATCCCCCAGTTGACGGCATTCGTGCTGTCGTAGTGGAAAAGCTCGGCACTGGGAGGCTGCAGGAGGGATACAGGGAGGGAGCACTAAGAGGGGGTTCCATCCAGATGCTCAGCATGGCACCCACCCACCCCAAAGCAGGACCCACTCCCCACACCTGGCAGTGGGGAAACTGAGGCACGAGGAGGCGAACTAACAAGTACAGGTCACACAGAGGCAGGACCAGGTCTCCCAACCCCCAGCAATTGCTGCGCCAGGGTATAAAGCAAAGCTCTCATCCTGGGAAGCGACACCAGGGTCCCTCTGAAATGTGCCCTGCAGGACATTCAGGGCAGGTACCTCTGTCCTGCAGCACCTGGACAGGGAACTTTGGTCCCTAATAAGGGTCATTTTGGATTGGCACAGACCAGCAGTGACAGCAGGGGTGCAAAGAAGCACCGAGCAGGACACCCTAGTCATGAAAGGAGAGCACCGGGGGCTTTGAGGAGCCTGGGGAGAATGCTGAAGAGTGCAGAGATGCCTGGCAGCGGCAGGACGGAGGCAGGAGGCACTTACCCTGTGCAGCCCGTTCCTCCTGTAGGCAGGAAGGGAGGCCGACTTAGAAATGAGGGGATCTGCAAAGAAGCCACCAAGGTGCATAAGGGAAAAAGCAGGGGTGAGCCCCACACTGCAGCCACCCTACCCCTCTGCTCCCACATTGCTACCCAGCTCCACATTCACCCAGCTCTGTCTCCTTCCAGCTCCGACTCATTTCCAGCCTGGCTTCCTCCTGTGCTGATATTCCTCTCCCTCAAATCCCTTTCCCACAGCAGTCCTCCCACCCCACCCTTCAGCACAACACAATCTCTGTTTCTCTGATTTGTCCTCTCCCGGTGCTGCCACCAGCTCTGCCCTGGTTCAGCTCTACCCTGGCCCAGCCTTTCAAGGGCTCCTTCTTCTCTCCCCTTCTTCCCTCCCTGCTCCCAGTATCTCCTCCAGCTCAGGGTCTGGACCCCACAGCCACGCAGGCTGAGCTGCAGAGGGCTGCAGGCTCACACACTCACCGCTGTCGGCCAGGTAGTGTGTCCGAGGAGCTGCAAGGAGAGCAGAGCCGGGTGTCAGGGAGGACCGAGCACCCCACGCCATGGAGAGCTGCCTTGGGGCATGCGGGTCCTCCTGGGGCTCCTGGGAGCCCAGCAGGGCTGAGGGGCTCCCTGAGCACCTCTGAAGAGCCCCAGCTCCGTGAGGGCAGATGTGCCACGAGGAAAGAGGGCATGGAGCATGCAGGGACATCTGTGCTGCCAGGCTCCCCAGCGCCCCCAGCCTGCCCTGCAGCCCCAAGGGGAGAGGGGCTCGGTGCCCTGGGTGCTGTGCAGTGAGAGCAGCGCAAGCAAGGAAGGCAACCCTGGGGCCAGTCTGCAGGTCTGGGGTGCCAGAAGGTCCCAGATATGTCGTTAATGAGGAGGTACACACACAGTGAGTCCAAAACAGGTCAGAGCAAACCCAGCGCGGCTGCACTGTGAGATTCCCAAGGGACCCTTCAACCACCCCATGAGGCACTTCACCAGGCTGCCGGGACAGACTGCAACAGCCGCCGGGCAATGCCCCATCCTAGCTGGGGCACAGGGAATGGAGGGAGCCCTCCAGAGAGGAAAAGAGCCTCCCAAGTCCAACTCTGGCGCCCAGCACCTCTCCCACTACCCCTTCCCAGTCCCCTGTTCTTCTCTCTCCACCCCAGCAAACTTCCCACAGGGGCTGGGGCCGTGCCAGCTGGGATGGACAGATGGACAGGGTTGTCCTTACAGCCGTTGAGGGAGCCCTCGTAGCCAGCCGTGTGCAGGGCTTCTCTGCTGCTGGCCGAGCTGCGAGGGGGTGTCCAGGGGTCTGCGTAGGAGTTGGACCGAGCCTTCATCTCCTCCCTCAGGATCAGCCTGCCAATGCCGCTCTGGATCTGGGCAGTGGGGGGAAAAGCCACTTTGCACCCCTCCTTGCCCTGCCCGGCCCTCGCTGACCGCTGGCACGTCGTGGCAGGGCACAGCACCTCCCAGCATGGGCACAGCACCTCCCATCTGCTCCCCCATCCCTGGGGACGAGGTACTGGGCTGGGGTGCCTCGGCAAGGCGGTGCACACCCCCTCCTTCAGACAGCATGTTGGGGGTGGTCAAGGTGGGAGAGATGGCAGATGGCAGCAGGATGCTGGTGGCCCCTTCTTGGGTGGCGGAGCTGGGCTGGGCCTCCCCCCCAAAGCCAACCGCCATGGGGACAGCTTGCTGCTGCTCTGCCCTGCCAGGCTGCGGGCAGGGACATCACTCACCTTGTGCATGCCCCGGTCATACCCATCCTCCTCGCCTCCTGACGAGAACCTCCTGGCCCGGGGGGCTGCAAGGAGACAGGTGGGGGGGGGGTCAGATGGGGATGAAGGTGGAGACAGGTAGGGAGGAGACAGTCCCCAGCTGCATGGGGTCCCAAGGGGTGCCAGGATTTTGGGGTCACTTTGGCAGGTATCTCAGCCCAACCCCACCTTCAGGTCTAGACCCAGCTCAGGGGAGCAGGGGGGTGTTCCCTCCCAGGGAATGGCTGAGTTTGGGGGTAGGAATGGGTTTCCCTTTCCCCCAGCCCAACAGGGGACTGTTACCTTTGGGGGAGCCTTGGAAGGACCAGTACTCTGACTCGGAGTGGTAGTACGGGTCCGGGGAGTAGGCAGGGCTATACTTGGATGACTGTGCGATGTCTTCGCTGGTTTTGCTTTTCGTGGCTGCAGGGAGGTTGTCTGCAAAAGGAGCAGGCAGAGCTGTAAGAAGGACTCCGAGTCCCACCAGCAGGACTTGCAAAGATCCACCCTGGGTTGAAGGCAAATCCTCTTCCCTCCCCTCTATCCAGTGGCCACCAGCAATTTTTGTCTGGGACAGCATGGAACAGAGCTGGGAATAATCCATTTTCAAACTGCTGACACCTCCTGGAGACAAGGGTGCAGAAGCAGACAGTGGGGACGGCGACAAGCAGAGGGGCTGTCGCTGACGTGGCTGGGAAGGGACCCAAATGGCTCATAGCCCACAGCACCACGACAAGCTCTGGCTCCTGCATAGCGCTCACCCCAGCCCCAGTACCACCAGTGCCACCAACCTCCCCGTGCCCCTGTACCCCAGGCTGTCCCATCACCCGGAGGGCTATAACCGCACAGGCGGGAGGGGATGGAGGAAGGCTGAGACCCGGCGGGGAAAGGGCTGTCGGTGGGTTACTGCCAGGGAAGGCAGCAGTGGGCTGTGTAGCAGGGGCGAGGAGCAGAGGGATGACCCCAGCAGCTCCGGCTCTGGCAGGGGCTCAGCCCCCCATGGCAGGGCCACACGCAGGGCTCCGCTCAGGCTGGGGACTGAGCCTCGGCAGCATACACGAAAAACCCAAGGGTGAGCCCTGCTCCTTTCCCCCAGAGGCTGGGAGACTCGCAGGGGAAGGAGCGCCAAGGACAGACCGTGTGGCAGAGCCATCCCACCAGCTCAGGTGGGCGCAGGGGACCCTGCCAACGGCAGCTACTTACAGCAGCGGGTGCAGCCAGCAGCGGGGCAGTGGGAGTTGGGCAGGTGGGAAGGGAGAGCCCAGGGAGAGAGAAGAGACACAGTTACTGCCCGGGGGGAGCTGCTGTCCCTCTACGCGCAGAAGCAAGCAGGGATAGTGCAAGCCAGCCCCGCGAGAGACACCAAACACCCCTGTGCCTCCTTGCCCCCCCGCCACACCCCCCGCCCCACGCCTGTTTCACCCTGGAGCATCCATCCAGGATGGGCTGTGATTTTTCTCCAGGGCTCCATGTGAAACTGCAAATTACCTTCTTCACCCCTTTCCCGAGGCTGTTCTGGCTCCTGGTATCAGCAAACAACGGCCACCCTTGTACCCTCTGCCACCCCTCCGTGGCGTTGCTCCCCCTCCCACAGCTATCCCTGGCCCCTGCGCCACCGACAAGCCTTCTCCTCCAACCCCCGCAAGAGGGATGAGGTCCAAAGCTGCCTTTTTCTAGCCCTGAACACTGCACTCTGCTGCCCGGAGGGGAAGCAGGAGTATCAGCCCACCAAAGCCCAGCACCCCACATCTCGCCTCGATGCCTGCTCCCATCTCCCACCCTGCCCCTAAATGCGACGCAGCCGGACCAAGCCCCACGCTGGTACCCTGCCCCACTTCCCCCGTGGAGCGGAGCCCGGTGCACGGCAGGCAGACCGTACCGTGTCGCTTATAGATGGGCGGTTTCCGGTAGATGTTACTCTCGCCGGCAGCTGGTGGAAGAAGAAAAAAAGGGAAGACAGAAGGAAGGAAGGGAGGAAGGGAAGGTCAGCATGGCTGTGCTCAAAGCGGACAGGACAGAGGTCCTGCAGGAGACGCTACCCCTACGCCACGTTTCCATCACACAACTGCCTGCGGGTCCACGTGTCCCACGGGAGCGCGGCAGCGGGCCAGGCCCAGGCGGGCTCTGGGACGGGCAGCAGGAGCACGGTGCCGGGGCTGCCCCGGGGCAGCGGTGTGCACGGAGAACATGCAGTGAGCACCCCAGCATCAGCATGCACCGCGGGGCAGCGGGCGCTGCCAGCCCCGGGAGGGAGCGAGCGGCACAGCCAGGAATCACCGGCCGCCCCTGCCAGCCGGCAGCAATGCACCACGGCTCGCGCTGGTGCGGTTTCTCAGGGGTGCCAGCACCTGCGAGAACCGCCTGCGAGCTAACTGGGGCGAAACAACATCAGCCAAAGCCTCTTTCCGCAGCAGAGAGAGAAAAGAGCGAGCTGGGAGGGAAAGCGAACTGGAGCCTGGTGCTGACAGCTACAGCCCCCGCGCAGGGGCCAGGCAGCGGAGCTGGCGGAGCAGGGAGGGGGCCATCCATAAACCACCGACCGTCAGCGGGAAGGCAGGGCAGGCAGCAGGGCCAAACCCTGGCAGGGATGGGATGGGATGGGATGGGAGCAGGGGACCATGGTGGGGAGCCACTGGGTGTCCTCACGGTGCGGTCCCAGGGCGTCAGCTGTATGTTGCGGAGGGTTCCACGCTTTGGAGGACAAGGGCAGCGGGAGATGCCTACAGCTGAGCAGGGTGGTCTGGGCCTCTGGCCCCCCTGCAAGCGCTGAAGGATGGATGGGCAGCTCTGCCTGCTTCCCTCCCCGCTCTCCCTTTCTGCCCACTCCGTCCCCATCCCCATGGGCTCTGCGTGGCCGGGAGCGGGTGGTGGCCCTTACCTGGTGGCCCCCTGCAATCCCTGCAGAAGGGGAGCAGGCATCTGGCAAGCCCAGAAGACTCTGGGGGGAGGGAGCAGCGGGCCCTAGGGGGAGTATAAAATAGTCATCTGTAGCGGATGGGTGCGGAAAGGCCTCCGGCAGACACGCTTCGGCTTGTGATCCTGGAGGGGGGAGGCAGGGGAGGGGGCAGGCTCTCCGCAGGGGACTCATCTTTGTGTGGCGGGTGGAGGAAGGTCAGGGAAGAGGGAGAAGAGGGACATTGCAAGGATCAAGCAGACTGGACGGCTCTGGGATGTCCGGGTGGTGACGGGGAGGGAGGAGGGTTCAAGCTGCAGGTCCTGTTTATGGATGGCCTCTACCAGGGGTAGATCCTGCTGCCAGCTGGCTCTAGGCAGGCGGCGGAGCTATGCATGCGACACAGGGGGGACGGCACATGCGGGCATGCCACAGACACGGCGCTTCCCTGGGGACCGGGGCGCTCCAGAGCCTACCTGGGATGTGGAAATGCTTGGGTGCTTGGTATGAGGTTGGAGTGGAGGACCTCACATCTAACTGGCTATAGTAGGGGGAGCTGCGCCCGCTCTCGGTGCCTACGCGGTGCCGAGCAGAAGCAGCCGTAAGTGACCGAGAGAGAGAACAAGAGGCAGAAGAAAATGGGTGTTAAATGCAGTGGTGTTAGAAGAGCAGGGGGCGACGGGGACGTGCGCCTGGCTGTGGTCCAGGATGGGGCGTGATGGAGCCAGGGGAGATTTCCCGCATCTCCGGAGGAAGGCGGGATGCAGAGGAAACCCCACGTGTGGGTGCTGTTACAGGGCAGCAGGCTGCCCCACTGCTGGTGAGAAGAAAGCCGAGCGTGCTGCAGAGGCAAACGGTGACAAGCCTGTGGCGGTGCAGCATGGGGGGTAGCTCAGGGAATGCGGGACCTCCGGACTTACTGACCTCGGATTTTCCCAGACGTTCCTCCCCAGCTCCGAAGGACAGGAGACATGGCACAGACACACTCTGCTTCCCCCTCAACATGCTCCAGGGCATGCACGTGTGTGTGTGTGTGTGTGTGTGTGTGTGTGCGCGTAAGGACCCCCTTTACAGCACTGGCTGGGCACAAGCACTCTCGTGCACACCCCTCCCAGAGCTACCAAGCCAGCTGTGGCGTCTTTACTGGACCTGGGGGGGTCACCCCCCTCCCCACCACATCCTCCACGAGCCCCAACTCAGGTCTGAGCCAGGACTTGGCCTCTCCTCTCTGCTCGCAAGAGAAGAGTCGGGGGAACACAGCAAAGAGGATGCACACAGCAAAGTTGGTCACTGCCCGACAACTCTTGTTGCTGTTAGCCCCCCACGGACCCCCCCAGGCCTCCTGCCTGCTTGCCAGAGGAGGGACCACTGAGGTCCCCTGGGAGAAGCAGGGGACAGTTTGGTGATCCCACTCCAGTTGGGGGTCTGAGCTTAGCCCAGCCTGGAGTTGCAGCTGAAATCCTCACCTGAGCGGTAGAAATGGTGGGGGGACCTTGGGATGGTGGGGGACATGCCCTGGCGGCTGTAGGTGGGGGAGTCAATGTAGCCAGGGCTGGAGGCTCGCCTCTGCCGCATGTCAAAGCTCTCGTAGATGTCCTGGGGATGGCGAAAGGCATGGAAAGAAGCGGGGTTAGAGCTGGCAGGATGAGGGACAAGGCAGGTCAGTGCCTTGGCCACCCCGTGAGGAGGTGTCCCATGGATGGGGGTCCCCATGCTTGTGGCAGCCCAGGAGGGTGCATGCTTTGCGGTGTGACGTGCAGGGCAGCGTGCATGTCCTCCACAGCTGGAGGGGTCCCCAGGCTGCTCTGCCTCCCTGCTGCCGAAATGCAGGCAGCAAAGCCCAGGGTTTGGGAACCAGGTGACAGTGTCCGTCAAGAGGCTTTCAGCCCCTTGCCTAGAGATAGTCCCCTTCCCCTGTGCTTGTTGCCAATGACTGGTGTCCCCCTCCACAGGGCAGAAGTGGCACTCTGGGTCCACTCTGCCAAGGAGGATTTGCTCGCTGCTATCCCCGGGGCCCTGAAGGACAGGACCCTCCTGGACAGGGTCTCCCACCACATCAGGGCAGCACCCGGGTGGGGGGAAGTTCAGCAGAGCCCCAGTGGTCCCTGGGCAAAGGGACGCCCTGTGGTGGCAGCAGGTGACAGAACCCCCGGTGCCCGCCGGGGGCATTACCTGTGAATACGGGGAGAGGGTCCCCAGGGACTGGAGGCGGCAGGAGGCAAAGTGTGGGGTTGGGGAGAGAGAGAGAGAGAGAGACACAGCACACGGTTAAGGGGAGCAGTGACAGACTGAGGTCCCACGGCAGCCCGTTTTCCCCATGTTACAGCCTCATCACAGCTGCCCGGCAGTGAGGGCGGCTGGTGGCACAGCCAGAGCCCAACTGCGGCAGGACGCAGGGCAGGGAGCGCCTGGCCAGGAGGGGAGCTGGTGTGAGGATGGCACCTCCTGAATCGGCAGCCTGCACCCCTTCTCAGAGACCTCGGTGGAGTGGCTGCAAGGGGGGGAAGGCAGTTGCTGGCCCCGCAGTGCTCCACAGTGGGCCGCGGCCATGCTGCTTGCTCCATCACCAGGTGGGCTGGAGGAAACTAGACTTGTGACAAGCCTTGGGACTGGAGATGTAAGAGATGCTGCTGCTGGCCATTACAAAGTCCTCTTCCAGGATGACCTCAGGTCCCCCATCTCTGTGTGAGCTGCTCAGACCCTCTTCTTCCACAGACTTACTGAAATCATCCCGCAGCCCCAGCCTGCCCGTGGGAGTGAGACAGGGCAATCCCATGCCACGTGCTGCCTGGGCATCATCTCATCAACACGCTTGCAAAAACGCACTGACCGAGCCCCCTTCCCCTGGCTGTGGGGCCAGCACCCAATGGGGGCAGCCCTGCCGTGCTGGGGCTGGGTGGCCAGGATTGCCTGCCACGGGCCAGCCTTTGGCCTGAGCCTGCTGGCTGTCTGTCCCTCCACCCCAGAGGGATGCACGTGTGCTGCATGCCCTCCTCCTCTCCTGCTGCGGGCTGCAATGGGTGAGCTCTCTGCCACATCACTCCCAAGGGTGACATCTCCTCCTGCGCAGCGCTGTCTGTCCCTGCGTGTCGGGTCTGTGGCACAGTGTAGGCAGGGTGCTGCCAGCAGCTGATAAGGTCACTGGTTTCTTTCTTACTCTACAGCACCACCACCAAGATTTCCCTTCCAGCCCAGGCCCTTTTCCCAGTGAGAGGGAGCCTCTGGTAGAGGCCCTACCCCTGCTCCTGCCTCCCTGCAGCATTCCTACTGGAGTGAGCAAACCCACAGGAAGTTTTCCCCATTGCCCCAAATCGGGGCCCGGCTCCCTGCGCAGCCCAGCATTGGGCGTATTGAGACTCAGTACCTCCCCATAGCTATATCTTTCCAGCGTCTCATCCGACGTGTATCTGTGATAGGGCTCGTAGGAAATGAGGTCAGGACGCTGCACTTCATAGATGGCTTTAATCTTGGGAAGAGCTGCCAGATCTTTGTAATTAAGGATCTCATTATCCACTTTAGCCTAGGGAGAGGGAGAGACAGAGACAGAGAGACGGAAAGGAAGAGGAGGAGAGAAGGAAGGGGAGGTTGGAGCGCACAGTGTGGAGCCAGCACAGAGCAGACAGAGCCCACCGTCACCCCAGCAGCAGGAAGAGGTAAGAGGAGATGCCTGAGAGGCAGCAGAGGGAAAGGGCAGAGGAGCTGGGAGGGTGGGACTGTGCCCCTCTGAGCGCTCCTGGTCCGTGCCAATGGCACTGGCGGCGCGGCACGGCACGCTTCTGGGGCAAGGGTGCATGGCTTGTCCCTGCTGTCCCCAAAAGTTGGGCTTGTCCCTTGGGGGACACCTCACAGTGCAGAGCAACACTGGGAACTGCCGTGCCCTTCCCTGGGGCCGGAGCATCCATCCTGCCCTGTGCTGAGGAGCAGCAGAGTTGTACTTACGCAGATGACACGGTTCGGGGAGCCAATGCTGGAACCAGGGGGTGAGATGGAGGTTTCTGACGTCCTTCTGTGCTGTGGAGGCAGAAAAGCGGAGGACGTGTGAGAGCATGGTGAGGAGGGACCCACAATGCTGGGTGCAGCAAGCAAATCATTGGTTTGGGGGCTGAATTTCACTCAAGGTCCAGCTCCTCTGCCCTTTCATGCACTTGCTGCCGGTGCCCATGGCTGCTGCAGGATGCCCTGCTGTCCAGCTTTGCACTCTGGCCTCTCTCGGGGCCAGATCCGGAGTCAAGCGAGTGGCCTGGCAAGACCCAGCAGGCAGCTGTCCCCGTGGGCGCAGAGAGGGAGCAACAGCTCGAGGGGTGCGGGGGGGTTGGTGAGGGGACTGCTGTGGCCCCTCCCCGCCTGTGGCGTGGGCTGGTACCAGCCAGGAGGCAGGTCCCCACTCACAGCCTCGGCCACAGTCACCCGCTGTCCTCTGGGCAGCAGGGACGGAGCTCATGCCAGCCTTGGGAAGCTACCCCGGGCTGGGACACTGCCACAACAATTCACCTCCAGCAGGGACTCGGGGGCAACATCACCTGAGACGTGCCACCTCTCAGAAATGACCCTCACTCTGCTGCCTACCTTTAGCTTCTTCTCTGCTCTGGCCGCCTGCTTGCAGATGGGGTGCCACACTTCAGAGCCTGAAACGCAGCAAAGGGAAAGTGTTTCAGCCCACCCCCGCTGCTGGGGATCGTCCAGCTCCCCCTGCCATGGGGGAGTCCCGTCCCGTCCCTGCCGCCTCCAGCACTGACTTGCAGCCCACGGTGCCCCGGGGGGGACGTGTCAGTGCTCTCTGTAGCAGCAGCTGCATTGAGCGACCGGTGTTACAGGAGTGCAACCCCCACATGCTGGGGCGGCAGCTCCTGGGGGGCCCTGCAGGGGCACAAGGTGGGAACCAGGGTCTCTCCATGAGGAGCAGAGCAGGAGGGAGGCGGTGAGCCCCGAGGATGCAGAGGGAGGTCACCCGCTGGGTCCCACCAGCTTTCCTGGGTGCCTTCTCCACTACAGCGCAGCCACAGGCACACGCTCCATGGGGCAGGGGGAACTGGTGTCCGTACTAAGAGATGAAACGGCTCCCAAGCACCAAGATGTAGCGGCCAACACTACTAAACTGTGACAGCAAACCCAGGTGTGGTTTTGGCGCAGCCCAACCAGTGCTTAGCCAGGCAGCTCCTGCTGGTTAAACCCGGGGTAACGCTGAGCCC
This sequence comes from Leptodon cayanensis, assembly GCA_027564655.1. NCBI lineage: Eukaryota > Metazoa > Chordata > Aves > Accipitriformes > Accipitridae > Leptodon > Leptodon cayanensis. The sequence continues at coordinate 9,670,163 of JANXJC010000044.1, forward strand.
AGGGCATCCACAGCCCCTCGCACGCCCTCTGGGCTGGAACCAGCAAAGCCACCAAGCTTTGCCCAGGTGCGCCCTGGGATGGATGCTGAGCACACCCATCCTGCTGCGCACGACAGGGCCTTACTGAGACCCCCGCTCTGGCTCTCTCGGTGCACAGTCCCCCTTTGCCACCCATGGGATCATTAGTGAGACAGGGTGACAGGCAAGCTCAGGTTACTGAGAGAAAACAAACCCTCCCTCGGCCCTCGAAATAGCCCCTAAGGCAGCTCCAGGCAGGGATGAGCTCCTGCCAAAACCAAACCCAAACCATCCAGCTACGCCAAGTGAAAGCCTTACCCCTCTGGTGCCGCTCGCAGCATAACCCGGATGGGGGGAGTTGGGGACGGTGGGGAAAGGGTCCTGGACCACCCTCCCCTGGGGCTGGGGAGAGCAGGGAGCCAGGCACCCTGCACCCATCCCAGCCTCTATTCGCTGGGTGCAGGCCAGGGACACATCCAGGCATGCCTGGCAGCACTTCCCAGCTGTGCAGGGAGACTCCCAGCGAGCAAAAAGCTGCCGATGATGAACAAAGTCTACTCCAGCTCAGTGGCAGGGAAGGTTTCATGGAGAGAAACGATTGCCACATGGCCCAGGAAGAGTGCAAGGGCTGGGGAGCAGCAAAGAAGGGGTCTCTGCCATTGCTGCACAGAGACGCCCTTTCGGCACCAATTGCCATAAGAACCTGAACCCCAAACGCCCCCGCAGCCACCACACCTCCGCACAGCCACGCTGGTCCATGCCCTGACATGGGACAGGGGAGTCCCTCCTCAGTGCAGCGGGATCCCTACCTGTGAGGTACATCTCCTCTCCTTCCGTGAACATCTGGTGGCAGCGGACACATCTGGCACAGGTGGGGTGGTAGTGCTTCCCTCCTGCCTGCAAGGGCAAGCAGAGAAGAGAGGCCCCTGAGCAAGCCAGGACATGGTGACCTGCTCGTGTCCCTGAGGGCAAGTGGCCCTGGCATCACTTGCTGCTGCAGACAATGACAAGGTGAATGGGACAAAACTGCCCCGGGTGGCCTCAGAGACCACCACAACACATGGAGAAAACCGGAGACCACTTCATCACTAATGCTTCTCACCTGCTGGACTACAAGTCAGACTGGGAGCCTTCTGCTCTCCTTGAACTGTCCAACACATAGGAAAGCAGAGCCAGGAGGTCCAAAACCCCCAAGGAAGGTACCCCTACAAACCTCACCCCTAATAAATTGTCCTTTCACTCTGGAAATAACTGAGACCCTCTGCAGTAGCACTCAGCCAAGCAGCCATGCTTTGCACCAGCTCCTTTCCTCTACAGCTTTGAAGAGAAACACCAAATTTGGCCCAGGATGTCGCAGCAGGGAAGCAATAAAAGGAGAAGGGCCCCAAAGATAAATCTGGCAAAGCACAGGCTTCCTTTTGCTGTCAAACCATCCCTGGCTACCATGGCCAGCCCCTCTCCCTCAAGAAACTTTTCTCCTTCTGTGAAGCCATGCCCAAACTTCAGCTCTAGTGACATGCTATTCCCCAGCTGAGCGGGAGCTGGGCTGCTCCCTGTGCTCTTTGATAATAGCTTTAATTGGTAGCTTGTTTCCTCTCAAAGTGTCTGCTAGCATTTCAATTACAGGATCACTTTCTGGGCTGGGAGCTGGGAGGCAGGAGCTGGCTCAGGGCAGGAGGAATCTGGGCTGCGCTGTTAGAGCTCGACCCCAGAGGACATGTTACTCCCATAATAATCCAAGAGAAGAGGAAGGATAATTTAAGGCAGCAGAGGGAAGACGAGGCTCTTGCTGACAAAGAAGGGGGTTATGACAGAGGGGGCTGCAGCCGGTTTGAAACAGAGAGGATCAACAGGAAAATTTGCTGTGAGAATAACTGAGAATCTGCCAGTTGGTTGCCCATAAAAACCAACCTGGAATTCAACGTCCTTGGGATGCAGATGGCAGCCAGTGGCTTTTGCCCTCCAGTTTATGCCAAAAATGAGTGGAAGGTTTTAGGGCAGGCAGGGGAGACGAGTGGGAGAGTTTGGATCCCTCTTCCTTTCATTGCAATGCACCCCAATCCAGGGAGGGGACAGCCCTGCACCCCAGGCACCTCCCTGTGCCAGCTGGCAGCAGCACAATATACTCCTGGGCTGGCCCGAGTGAGCCCACAGCCCAAACATCCCCAGTTCACACCCAAAAGCTTGATAACTTGGCAGGAAAGTCACCGGTGGGAGGGCTGCAGAGACAGACCCACCGTGAAGGCAGAGGATCGGCAAGCAAGGCCCCAGCCCCAGTCCCCCAGGCTCTCCAGTGGGATGGGAGAGGCCCCCACGGCAGCCCCAGCAAGAAGCCGCCCTGAGCCCTGGCCCAGCCGCAGCACCCCACGGCAGGGGCTTGCACCGAATGCTTCGCCAGCCTGAGCAAACACACCTGCTGGTTCCAGGCTATACAGATCCTAAACCAATTTTACCCCTAAAAGCCTCATCCGGAGCCCCCGTTGTCAGTGACATTGTGCTAACGGGCTCATCGTGTACCATGCCCATTGCTCCAGGGGGGTGACCCACCGCCCCGCCAAGGCAGAGGCTCCCGGAGGACGGCCAGTTCCTCCTGCTCTGCCCGAGCCCCTGTGCACAAAGCCCTGCCTCGGCAGCTGCCCACCACAGCACCGTGCCAGCACCCCGCTGCGGCAGGCACCCACCAGCCAGCGCACCCACGGCAGACACAATGAGCTGCATCAATTAGAGGAGACAGCCATAAACACAGGGAAAAGAGATGGAAAATAACCCAGGTAAAGCCCAGCTCCTACTCACTTCAAGGCAGTGTGCCTGCAGTTCCCATCACCTGTATTTCCAGCTGGCTAGAGACAGCTAATGCAGGGGACGTGGGACCCTGGTGACCGATGTGCCGCCTTCCCCAGTCCCTCTCTGAATCTGGGATGGGTTTGGTGCTCTTGGACCCTGTTAGTACCCCCAAAGGCTTGGTGTGCTGACAGTGAGGAAAAACCCCCTCATGTATATACATCTTTTCCTATCTAGACCATACGGGCTGCTGTCACAGGTCAGACAACGCCAAAAGGAGATGCCTTGCAGATCGGTGTGTGGATGCGGAGAGAGGCTGGCTGCTCCCCCAGCAGTATGTACCAGCCCAGTCTCAACTTTCATTTCAACACAGATCTTCTCCAAAAACCACCCATCTCAACACGCACCACTCCTGCTCAAGGAGCAACTCTCCAAACCATGCACAAACCTTGTTCCTTTTATATTGGTTAATACTACAGCTCGTAAAAGGCTGCTAGAGGCTGCAAGGGAAGAGACCTGCTTGTTACCACTTCAGGTCCCTTAAAGACTCATTAATCATCCAAGCCTGGCTGCGCAGCTTGGAGCGGTTGGGAAAGCCTGGAGGCTGCCAGGATAGCACGAGAAGGCTCCTTAAGGCCTAAAATTATTTAAAGGCATCCTTTCCGTTTCACGCTCTGCTGGAGAAGACAATTAAAGCCTCTGGTTTTACAGATCATTCAATACTGTGAGCAGGCACGTACCTGGGGAGGGTGGGGAGCGCAGGCTCAGCCCTGGCCGCGGGGAGGCAAGGGGTGCCCACAGTGCCTGCAGGTTCCGTGGTGCTCACCTGGCACAGCCCTCTGGCACCCAAACCCTACGCTCCTCTCGGCTCCGTGACGGCACCTGCGAGGAGCTGGCAGCTCAGCTCTGCCCACAGGGACCCGGGTGCCAAGGCGTGTTACTTCCAGCCCACGGTGTCCCGTTGCACAAGGAGGGTTCCCATACCCGGGCGTGGGTGCAGCAGGCAAGGTGCTAATGTGAGATGACTGCTGTCCAAAGCATCTTGTGGGATTCAGCCAGCTTCTTCCCACGGCCTGGCATGGGTGGGCAGAGCTGGCTGGCCCCTCCAGCCAGAAAGAGCCAATGCTGGGAGCAGAGCTGGGGATGGAGGGCACAGGGCGAGGCAGAGAAAATTAGAGCTACTGCCAGGACAAGAGCCAGGGGAGATGGAGGTGAGGGAGAACAAGGAGGGCTGTTCCCTCGTCACCGCCCCAGGGCTGTCTCCAGCTTGAAGGTGGACTGCTGCTACCCTCCCTGTCATGGCCTGCAGAGCTGCTCTCTATCCATCTCCTCAGACATGCAGCACCAGGAACATCCTACGCTCGTCCTGACTCCACTGTGGTTGCACCAAGCAAGGAAAACCCCGAGAGCAGTGCAACAAGTGGCTCGGAGGCAGCGGTGCCTGGTGGTGCCAGCCAGGCTGGCAGCACAACCTTCGAGCCCGGGGCAGGGGTCCCAGGTCCCCTCTGGCTCCTCTCACCCACTGAACATCCCATACCTGTTAACACCCAGCCTGCTTGCCCTGCTGGGATGGCTGAGGATGCTCTGTCCTGGCAGGGGGTTATCGGGAACCCGACTGCCCAAGGGAACAGCAGCAGGGATTCATGTCAGGGGAGCCTCTGGCTTCGCCCTGCTCCATTCAGACATTTGCTGATCAAGCAGCCCCATGATGGGCAGCTGGCCCGTGGCAGCTGCTGCAGTGCTGAGCTCACGCTCACAGCAGCCAGTGCTGGGACTGTTGTCGAAGCCTGGAGTCAGCAGAAAGTCTTCCCAGGCAGAGGCAGCTCCCTGAAGAGGGAGAAGATGTTGGAGGACTCCTGGCACCTGGCTCCAGTTTCAGGGGAGGTTCCCTGGCCAGTCTGGGTGCTCTCAGGCCAGCCCAGCCAGCAGAACTAGAGGTGTGACCACTTCTTGGCAGGCTGTGAGCGAAACAGGCTGGACATGTCCCAGAACAGCTCTCAGCAGGCTGGAGACCTACACAGCCGCTGCCACTCCAGCCCACAGCACCTGTGGTCTGGCTCGCTGTGGAGGCACGGCACCTCTGATTTTGGGATACAGCTTCCTATCGCTGCTGTCTCGGGACGGCAGAGATGTGGGTGCCAATGCCACCTCAGGAGCAGCTGCCTTCTGCTCAGCTGTGCAGAGGGGAAGGTCTCAGGAGCGACTGAGCACGCTTTCAGCATTGCTGCCTCTCTATGCCACCACAGCCCAACTCCATAGTATCACCAGGGGGTCTAAAAATCACACCACGCTTCATTCTGACATATTTCTCTATGCCTCCCGAGCTTTTAGTTTACCCTCAGACCAGATTTGCTGGCTTTTTTTTAACCCTGCAAACATGGGGGTAGAAACAGAAAGCATGAGAGGACACCTCACCTCCAGGAGCAGGGACCACAGGCAGGATGTGACCACCCAGCTGACGGGAAGGCCCAGCCCTGGTGGACCTCTGTGCCTCTCCCCAGCAGCAACTCCCACTCCCCTCGCCAGCTGCGCAGCTCCACCATCACCCAAAACACGCTCCACGGCCACCTGCACCCATGCTTTACTGTGGGATCCCCACGGGATGCCTGCATCCCTCGGTGGCTCTGCCAGAGCAGGTCCTGCTGGCCAGCGATGTGATGAGCAAAGCCCCCTCCCTATGTGGCCCAGGGAAGAGGACCCCCTGCTCCGGTTGCTGCCCTACAAAGGGGTGTGCCATGGGGACGGCTGCCTGTGGGCAGGGTGCCGCAGGATCGGGCAGCCCTGCTGGATGTGTTTCCAAGGCAACAGGCAGGCTGCCTGCACAGGGATGCGCTCAGAAGGCAGGTTGGGGTGAGCATGGTGGGGACGCTCCAGGGCCCGGCATGGCAGCAGCTGGTTAAGGCTGGTGTCCCCACATCTTGGGCTCCTGACACGACCCAGCACACGCCGGCCACTGTGTGCTCTGGCTGCTTCTGGAGCTCCAGTATCCAAGCCACCTCTCCAAAGGTCTGCAGCATGGTGGTGCTCCTTCCCCCACTCCCACCCCTAGAGAAGGTGGTCAGACTGTGTCCACGTACCCGCTGCAGGAAGAGCCACGGCCCCGAGAGACGGAGGGTAGCATGACAAGGGTGCAGGATGATGAAACTCCCACACCTCCCCAAGGCATGCACCTCTGGGTGGGATGCATGCAGTCCCAGTTGCAGACTGGGACGGGTTGGCTGCAGCCCCAGGACTCACCTCCAGGACCCTGCCGCTGATATACCGGTCACAGGTCTCGCACTTGATGCCAAATTGGGCATGGTAGTCGGACTCGCAGTATGGGATGCCATCCCTTTGGGAGAGGGAGGAGAAGGGGGTGAGCGGTGGGGGAGCCGGGCTGGGCACCCCGTTGCTGCAGCCCCAGCCCCGGGGGGGTGCAGCCTGGCAATGGCCAGCATGACCAAGCCTGCTGCCAGGACGTGGCACTCACTTGCTGATGTACTCGCCGGTGAGGATGATCCCGCACGTTTGGCACTTGAAGCAGCTGACGTGCCACTGCTTCTCCAGGGCCAGGAGGGACTGGCCTTGCTTGATCTCCTCCTTGCAGCCTGCGCAGTCTGGGGGAACAAAAGCGGAGCGGGGAGCGTGGGACCACCGCAGCTCCACCGCGGGGGGCTCGGCAGCGCGGCAGGAACACCCGCATCTGCTGGCCCGTGCTGAGGCACCCCGGCTGTTTAACCTGGCACACCCCTTGCACCCAGAGGAAAGCCCTGCTGCAGAGGACCCCCTTTTCTAGGGGAAATAAACACCCTGCTCCTGAGACCACTCCAGGAGCAGCCTCTTGGGGATCATTTCTTTATGGGAATATGTCACCTCTGCTTGTTCCCAGCAAAGGAGGCAGGAGGAAAGCGTCCTGCTGGAGCCGGGACCTCCGAGGCACCGCTGGCACCCAGCCACCCCAGCCAAGCACCCTCCACAGCACAGAGCCGGGTCTCCCTGCTGGGCCAGCGAATTTTGAGCCAGAGCCAGTGCCTGGGCTGCTGGGGCCATGTTGCCCTGGCAAGTCCCTGGGGGCTCTCCTCCAGGGCGGGAGCGGTGGGAAGTGTCCGGCAGCGAGCGCAGCAGAGGAAGGGCTGTGCTCTCCGGCCGCCGCGTCCGGCCCCGCTGCGGTATTTACGAGACTCCCTTCCTTCCCCGCTTCCCCTGGCTCCCATCAAGGCTGGGAGCAGGAAGCACATGGGCCTCGGACTCCTGACCTTGACTTCTCCTTGTCCTCTTCTCCCCCTGGGCAGCAGGTTGGCCCGGATGGGGTTTCTCTTTAACCCCGTCCCTGCCGCGGCACCAGGGAGGTGCGGCAGCAGCGCAGAGGCAGCGCAGGCAGCCTGAGCGGGCAGGCTTTCCCACTCAGCCCACCCCAGGCAGCCCTACACCAAAAGTCCCTGCCCGCTGGACGAAGCTAAGCGGGGAGGATTTTTGGCCCCTGGCAAAAAGCAGGCTGGCCAGCTCGGCTGAGCCAGGCTCTGTTCCTTCTCTCACACAGATCCTGCTGGTTTTTGAGCTGCTCGCGGGGCTGGGGCTGCAGGGAGAGGCTCAGCATCCTTCTTCTAGGGATGTCCTCCCTGCAGAGTGCCCCGGCACGGGCTCCGGCAGGCACACCTCCCTTGCCACCCCTTCTGGGGGGCACTGCCAGGGCCACCGGGGCTGCAAGGGGCACAGAGGGGCAGCAGGCTACATCTGGCTGCTGCCTGCAGCTGCCCATGAATAAAGCATGGTGCCCTCAGGTAACCCAGCTCCGCAGGCCGGGGAGGAGCGCTGGCGGGAAGGGGACGGGAAGGGAGAGGAAGGCAGGCGAGAGGCAGAGCGTGCGGCTGCCCTTCCTCTGCCCGCTGCCCTGGCCCTGCTATGGGAGACAGCGGGGTGCTGCGGGCTGGCCACAGCCTGCTTCTGGGCAGCTGGGGGTGCTGATGGGGGAAGGTGGGGGAAGCCCTGTCCTCTGGCTGGGGCTCATTCAAACCCTGCCACGTCCCCTAACTCCATCGAGGCCGTGGTAAGAGCTGGGGGCAGGCACCGTGGGGGGATCCCAGGGACCCATCGGCACCAATTCGTAACTCAACCCAAACAGCCACCACCAGTGCCACCGTGGTGACCGGGTGACACGGCCCATGGGTGACACCACGGTCCTGGGTCCGGCCCCGGCTGCAGCACTCCGCTCCAGGCACTGATGCTCAGGGCTTGCTGAGCCGCAGCAGCAAGGGCCCCCACCCGCCCCCCGGCTGCCAGCTCAGCCTGCTGACATGGCAGGGTTTGGGCACCATGGTGTGGCACAGCTCCCGGCTCTCCCTGCCTTCTGCCACCTGCCCACACACTGCGCTGAGACAGCTCCCCTGGAACTTGACAGCAGCAAACACGGAGCATATGGGAGACAGCGAAGCACGGACCACATGTCAATGCTGCAGTCCCCTCACTGCGGACACAGGCTGAAGCGAGCCCTGTGTGCAGCAGCTCCACGCCAGAGGGATGCTCTACCAGCCCCCAAGCACAGCACCTACGGGACCACAGCTCCACAGTGGCCTGGGGCAAAGAGCCAGCAGCAATGAAAAACTGGGGGGCGCAAAGCATGGCACGAAGGGAGGGTACACCAAGGAACAACCTGGGGTCAAAAGAAAAGCCAAACCCACCCAAAAGAGCCTGTCCATTGCTGTTGCTGGGTTTTAGCTTGGGTTCATTAGTGCATCGGGATGAGCCTAAGAAGCCTTTCGGTGCTTGCAGAGGCAGCGAGTAATGCCAGCGTTGGGAAAGCCAGGCGAGCAGTCTCAGGGCTGGCACTTGGACACACACCTTGGTGCAGCTGGACATACAGCAACATCTGGCTAGTGCCTCAGAGCAAACCTGGCTCCAAAACCTGCCCCAGATAGCACCCGATGGGGTGGCAGCACCTGCCCAGGTCACAAACAGACCAAAGGAGTTTCCAAAACCAGAGGTGACCTGCAATCCTGGCTTGAGCTGTGGGACTACCCTGCTTCTCCTCTGAAACCTCTGCAAACACCCACGCCTCCATGCAGTGCTGCACACTGGCTCCAAAGCCCACCCCGTCACCCCCTCCGAGCACCATCCAGGGGCATCGGGTCCCTCTCCTTGCAGCCATCACGTAACACGAGAGCAGGCAACTTACGGCTGGGCCCATGGATCTTGATGGGTTTGGTGCTGATGAGAGAGTGGGAGCAGTTTTGGCAGACGCAGTCCTTCCCGCTGAACGTGACCTTGTCTCCGATGGGGAATGGCTTCCTGAGGCCAAGGAGAAGTGGGGAGGTGTGAGCTGCTTGCTCCCCTCCATGCAGTGCTTGTGCTGCCCGTGAGCTCCTTCCCCAGAAGCCAGCGGGACCCACGGTGCTGGGGAGCAGAAGGGCTCCAGGCAAGGGCTACAAGGGGAGGCAGCAAATGCGCAGGTGTGCTGGGGCAGGAGGACCAAGGCAGGCATTAAGGCAGGTCTGCAGGCTGCAAAGGGTAGGGTTGGAGCCATTTCATTGCCTCCCAAGGATTTCCACTAAGATAACGCAGAGGAGCTACCTCCTATGGTGCTGAGCGGGGAATGAGGGGCTGCGGGCTAACTAACAGCCGAAAGGCTGTACAGGGCTTCTGCAGGGGGGTCATGCACCCTCGGTGATGGCTTCAGCTCACCTGCAGGTGCTGCAGACGAAGCACTTGGGGTGGTAGGTCCTCCCCAGGGCAGAGATGACCTCTCCGGTGATGAAGTCCCCACAGCTGTCGCAGCGGGTCCCGTAGAGCTGCTGGTAGTCGTGGGTGCAGATGTACTCCTGGTTCTTAAAGAAGAAGCCCGACTGGGCCAGGTCGCAGCCGCACACTGCAGGAGGAGGACAGGCACCTGTCAAGGGGGCAGCGGGCAGGTCCAGCCCCGGGGCTCAGCTGGCATCTCTGAGCCCACCTCTGCTGTCTCTGCAGCAGTGGTCCCAGGGCATCCACGAAGACACAGCTTTCTGCAGGTATCTCAGAGGGTTTTCCTTCCCCCCAGATGCACTGGGGCCTTCCCCCAGCTCCACAAGATGTCAGTGTTGGGCTGTGGTGGGGTGCAGGATGGTGCTGCCCTGACAGCCAGGGCTGGGTGCTCCTAGAGGAAACCCCAGCGCCGGGAAGGGAACCCCTGCAGCCCCCCACTCACCATGCACAAACAGCCCGGGAGAGCCTCTGGCATCCCCTCCTGGGCCTGCGGCACCTGGATGGGGCTCAGCCCCTCCATTTGACACTCTCATGGTGTCAGGAAGCCAAGAACAGGACCGGCAGAGTTGGGCATGCCCTAGGGACAGTTGGGGAGAGGTCTTCTCCACACCCTGGGGCATATTCTCTCCGCTCCCTGGCCTGGACATGAAGCCGTGCCCTAATGGAAACAAGTCCTGGGACACACTGGGGTTGGTGCTCTCACTGTTTGTTTTTCCATAGGTGACCAGCCCAACATTGCTTCCTTCCCTGCTGTGGGAACCATCACAGTAATCCAAGGAGACGTGGCAAGCCCTGGCCCTTAGTGTCATTTCCCTCCTAAGTCTTCTCCATCCAGAGAGATGTCGAGAGCATCAGACCCTGGAAGGCACCTCAGGAGTAGCACAGGGACCACCAGGTCCTAGGGCCTTTGCACGATGCCCATCACCTGTCCCGCAAGGTGATGGGGTACAGGGGGAACTATAGAGCAACCGAGCACCTGCTAGCACAGCCCATCTTGGTCTCTGCTTTTACCCTTCACCCCCAAGCACCTCTCTGTCCTGTCCTTGCACACCTCACCTGCACCCATGGGCCAGCCCGCACAGCAGCCACCCTCCCCAGGGCAAGGCTGGACCCACTGGCTGCAGGGCCCGCAGGGGCAGAGATGCAGCTCCTCTCCCGCAGAGCATCCCCTGGCAAAGCTGATCCCTGGAGCTGTGGGTGGACAGCCAGGGGATACAGGGTCAGCACCCACTGCTCTCTGAAAGAGCCTGCCAGCGCTTACTTGTCAGCAACAAGGGACAGGCCACCAGCTCTGGGACAGCATCAGGAAGCAGAAGGAATTAAAAATGAGGCAGGTCTGGGCCCTGTTTGCTGTGGGACCCATAGCACATCCCCAGAAGCTGCCCCAGCTGTGCCAGGCTCATGGGGACATGTCAGGGACAAGCCGTGGGGCTGGTGTGGGAGCCAGCTGTGGCAGGGGGTAAGAGCTGTGAAGGAAGGCGAGACAGGAGGATTTCCTCTCATTACTTATTCCCTTTCACTTGGAAATCAGGCAGCGAGCACTGCCAAGCTCTCCCTGCTGGCTCCCGGACCCTTTGAAGCCGGCGGCTGTCTGAGCTCTTGGGATGAGCAGCTCCCGCTCGATCCTGCACATCCAAGCTCGGAAGAGGGAGGGGGCTCAGCACAGCACCCCACACGTGTAGGTCAGCCCTGAGGGCAACCTGGGGCCCACAGCCCCTCCCAGAGATCTGGGGCTGCCTGCTCCATGGGGGACAGGGCTGCAGTAGGGGTGGTGACAGCCCAGGGGAAAAGTCCCCTCCAGCCAAACCCTCTGTTCCCTGGGGAGGAGCAGCAAAGCATGGCCAAAGGGACAGGGATTTATGTCCTGCTTAGCACAAGGTGCTGGGATCTTGAAAGACCAGAGACCTTTAAAAAGCCCTGGTAATGGGATTGCTTTACAACCTACAGAGGCAGCCACTGGCCTGGTTGAGAGTGGCTGCTTTAATAAACGCACTAAGGAGCTCTTCAGCCTTGGCTCTGGACCGTTAGCTTTTACAGCTCCACAGCTCTCCTCTTGTGCTCAGGGAAGATTCAAGCAACCTCCCTCCTCTATTTCTGCCAGCCCCTGGGGGCCGCTGAGCCCCAGCTGCAGCACACAGCATCCCACGGCACCTCAGTTGCATCCCCTGCACGGGTGGCAGCGATCCATCCCCAGACCTGTCAGGAGCCGCTCTGGGCATCTCCCCCACCTCGCCGCCTCTCAGCCAAGCTGGCAACACCTCCTCCTCCTCCCGATTTGGGGGCAGGCAGGCGGCTGAAGGATGCGGTGGCCCCCCCAGATCACAGATGGGCCGTGGGTATGTTTGGGACCGGCGCAGTGTGGGCTGACAGCATTCAGGCAGCTTGAGGGTAGTGACGGTGCCCAGGTCTCGGCCACCCCTGTTCACAGCCCCGTGCCCGCTCTGGCATCACGCAGGGGCATTGCCTGCGCCGTGCCAGCCCCATGCCACGTCCACCCCTGCGGGAAGCTGCCACCCCCAGGCGTGTGACCACATCTCAGTGGGCCAGGTCGGTCTGTCCCCAGCCTTTTGCTTTCCAGACTGCACCCAGGGCTGTGGGGCAACCTGACCACCAGCTCTTTGGGCGGCACTGTCCTACCTTGGCAGGTGAAGCAGCGGATGTGGAAGTGATTGCTCTGGACACGCACCACCTCGCCCTTGCAGGTGTCCCCGCAGCGGTAGCACTGGATGACGGTGGAGCTGCTCCCAGGGGTGTAGGGGTTTTGCTGATAGGGAACTGCTGGCAGAAAGGAGGGAGGGAAAAGCAAGAGAGGGGAAGGGTCTGTTAACATTCAGGACACAGCCGGGTGTCACGGCACTGACCTCAGCTGGGCAGCTGCAGAAGACCCCTCTGGTGACTCCGACGCAGCAGCCAGACATTAGGCCATCGCTAAGGGCAAAGGACAGCCGAGACCGTGCCAGCACCCAGTGACTCTGAGCTGGGTGCATATCCCTGTCTGGATTCGGGATTTCCCTGTCCCCACAAAAGAGCCACTACCCATGTTTGGGTCACAGGTCTCCAGTCCTAAGCGCTGTGCAGTGCAAGTGCCCGGGCACTGCTCCCTGTCCCTGCACGGATAACCAGCTCACCTGCACCACCGCCCCAAAGCCATGCAGAGCTCCCCGGACACTCTCCTATCTCCTGAGCAGGTGCAGAAGGACAATGCAGGGACCAGCTACCCACTGGCTCTGCTCTGCGCAGCCCTCGGGCAGTCCTGGCTTGCTGCTGACCTGCTCAGAAACACGCCAGCGAGCACTGATTTGGCAGCAGCATGGGAAGGAACTGTTGTTTTTTGGAGCTTCCACTTGTTTGGTTAGGAACTGGATGAAGAAGTAATTTTTCAAGGAGCTTTCAAACATCACAGCAATCGAGTGTTTGGCCCTGGTGGGACTCTCACCTCTCCAGAGAGGAGCAGCATCCCAGCCTCGCTGCTCCTTCCGGAGCGGCACCGCGGCGCGTGCAGGCTCTGTGCTGAGCCGGGGGCTGCAGGGGAGGGGAGGGCAATATGGGTCCCCTGGAGCTATGGTCAAGAGCCGACCTTCTCTTGCTGCAGATGGTCCTGGGATTCGCCTCCACTCCTCATCCCCCCCCAGCAGCTCTACAGACCACCACAAAGGGCTGATGCTCTGCAACCTCACCCCACACTCCAGGGGAGGAACCGTATGGAGGAGGGGGTCTTTCTGCTGTCTCAGCACAATCCCCAAACACATACAGAAAACACTTTAAAGAGCAGCTCCTGCTTTCCCTGCCCCACCTACAAATGCATGGGTTGCTCGCAGGAGCTCCAGGCTGGCTGACACCATGCTCACCGCTGCAGGCAGGGGCCAAGCAGCAAAGGACTTATGTGCTGTAAGATTTCAGAGAGGGAGTTGCAATTTGGGCAACTCGAGCAGTGAAGGGCAGGATTTCAATGGACCAGAGACTTTCTAACCTAGTGCTGAACTGCATTCCCAGGAACAAGAGAAGCAGCTGATTGAAACCTGGTACATGAACTCCCTCCAGAGCAGGGAGGAAGGGGCACAGGACAGAGGAGATCACTCATCAGAGAGGCTCCTCGTTCACCGTGAGGCAGATCATCTGACAGGGAACCGAAACAGCCCATTATTATTGGCTTCAAAAGCAAAGAAAGAGAAGTCAAAATGACATTGAGACTGTCTAACAGTAAAATCCCATCCCATATGCCCAGTGCCCAGAGACATGCTCTACGGATGTGCAGCACCACTCACCACTGGGAAAATGGGCTGACCCTCCCTGACCTTATTATTGGCTTCAAAGCAAAGAAAGAGAAGTCAAAATGACATTGAGACTGTCTAACAGTAAAATCCCATCCCATCCACCAGGTGCCCAGAGACACGCTCTACGGACGTGCAGCACTGCTCACCAGTGGGAAAATGGGCTGACACTCCCTGACCGCTGCTCCATCCCCGGGGGCTATGGAGCTGCTGGGGACTGGCTGCCTCACCAACACCAACCTGAGGGCTGCAAGAAAAGCCAAGGTACTTTCCTGTAAGTGTCCCCCAGCCCCCCTGCAAAGCTCAGGCTCTGGTCTTGACATGAGCTTCCAAGAGTTGCTGGGACTTTCCTCCTGATTGTGCTCTTGCAGGCCAAGAGCTCTGAGGCCAGCAGAGGTACTTGGGGTACTAAAGGGTACTGCAGTGCCAACAGAGGAGCTATAAAACAGGAGTCAGGCCAGCAGAGACACTGACTAGTCTAGATCTAAATCACTTTGAGGTCCCAAATACGATGAAGGACACCTGTAAAGGGAGCAGGGTACCCCCACCCATTCTTTCTCAGGGAGGTGCAAGCCCTGGGAAAAGGGGTCCAGGACCTCCTGCAGCAGCAGCCGCTGCTGGTGGGCACTCCTGAACTCTGCAGCAGCCTGGGGGGACCCAGGCCCGACCCCAACAGGATCTCTCAAGGCTGGAATAAATGGGGGAATCTCTTCTGTAGGGGTCTCCAGCAGAGCAAGAGTTACAGCACTGAAACTTCCTCCCACGCACCCCATGCTCGCACCCTCACGGAGAATGAAGCAGAAGCCAAGCCCTGGGACACAGCCACAGCAATCCACAAAGCTCGGAGAGAAAAGCAGGAGGGAGGTGGGGTGAAAGGCTAGGAATTAATCAACACTTAAGCAAAAATGAAAAATAAAACATGGGGAAGAAAAAAATAATCAATGTCAGAAAATGCAGGCATCACTTATTCTGGGCTTCTGGTCTCTAGGGGAAACTTCTTGGTGTCCATAGCAACACATCGCCAAGCCCCTGCACTGGCAGGTCTGATGGGAGGGAAGGCAGAGGAAAAGGAGTCGATGATGGAAGAGATGCTTATAGCTGCGTTACACCACTGGCAGAGATGAAACCGATACGGTCACTCCTATTTGTACCCATGGAGATGGGTCAGGACCCGGCTTAGGGCACCACCGCCCTCCTGCCTGCCAGCTTTGTTCAGCACTAAGCCAAAAGCTCCCTGATTTGTGATTAACCTCCGGCCCGTGCTGGAATTTTGCTCTGGGAACATTAATGCATTGTTTTGCTGGGGCTCTGCTTGTTTTCGAGCAGGCAGCTGCCTGCCTCATGGCCTCACGCAGGAAGTATTACACATCACAACACTCCTGAGCAGAGGGACAGCTGAGCAGGGCAAAGCTCATTACACCAAAATAATCCAGTAATAATGTAAGTAGCATTAGTGGCCTCGCAGGCCGAGATACAGCAGTCGGGGTGAGGGGGCGGGAGCTGCCCAAGGAATGCCTTAATCTCACCCCAGTTTGCTCCCGCTTTTGCTCGTGGAGTGGGAAATTAAGCTGCCTTCGTTCAGCGACTAATGCATTTGCGCTCCACAATGCAGCGCAAAACGCTGCCCAGGGCCAGGCTCCTGCAGGGCTGACCCCGTGTCCCGGCCAGCGCCTGATCTGGAGGGTCCGGGGAGCCGCTGCGGCCACAGCCAGGCAGCGAGCTGCCGCACGGGGCTGCGTGGGCACGCAGTAGGTTTCCCACTTATCCGGATTAAGGTGGCACCTCCGGTCAGGGATCGGTGCCCTGCACGGTCTTAGGGACAGACAGGGGCAGCCCTACGCAAGCAAGGGAGCTTGCGACCTGGGCGGGGGGAGAGACAGTGCCCCCAAACGACACCCAAGGCTGCGTAGAGGAGCTTTGTCCCCCAGGAGGGCAGAGGGACCTTGCCCAAGAGATGCTCCACGCTGTGCCGCAGTGAGCAATGTGCAGGTTCCTGCCGTGCACGCCCGGGCAGTCCCCCTCCTTCATTCGCAGAGCACCCACCTCCCGCTTCAGGAGGGTCAATAACCGTGTTTGCCTTCCTGTCCTCTTCCTGCACGGCATCCCGGCCCTCCACCGAGGAGCGGCAGGACAGGGGAATGCTGAACCCTTACACTGCCTCTGAAACACTTTGAGCCCTTCAGGAGGAGTGGCTGATAGATGATGCCCATCTACCTCGGAGGGATGGCAGCTCAACACCAACGCAAATAACAGGGCACAGCTCCCTGCGGTGGCTTGGGGCTGAAAGGCTGACACAAAGCAAGCTCCACCAGCTGCTTGGGCCCCCCATCTCTTACCCAGGCCAGCCCCATACCCCACCAGCAGCAAACCAGGACCAAGTTTCCAGGAGCAGAAGCTACAAGGAACAGAACACCCAGGGGCATTTATAAAGATCCATCCATCATCCCTTACCGGGATCAGACCAGGTCCTGCTGGTTTCCCACCTATCTCCTTCTCCCAGCCCATTAGCCCGCTGGGAAGGTCAATTAGGTAGAACCTGCTGCAGGTGGGGTTTGCATCATTAGCAACAGGTAATTGGAAGCTCCCACCTAGCTCGGAGAGCCTGCCCTGACGCCATGTTTGGTATCAGCATGTTTACGAGATAGCATCTCCACAGGGGGATGGGGAGGCCTGATTTAATTAATTACCAGTAATTAATATTTGCATGATGCTCAGAGAGCCACAGGTGAAGGGGACTGTGGAAAAGCAAAGCATTCACCCTTTAATTAATAATGAGAGGTGGTGCCAGGGGTTGCTGCTGGGGCTGAGTGCTGGCAGGTGCAGCGAGGTGTGAGCAAAGTGGGTGCTGGCTGCGTGTAGGGAAGATGTCCCCACTGGGTGCTGTGGGTGTCAGCATGGGGTCCAGCTCCAGGGAGTGCTGGGGGTGTGCCTGGGTGAGACCTGAGTTGGGGTGGGCACCCGGAGGCGAGGGGGAGCAGCAGCAGTGTGTCAGGGCAAGGCAGCGCTGCCAGGAGTCCTCGCACCTCCCTGGGGCCGAGCTCTCCTCCAGCAGCCGCTGCCTCCCGCTCCTCCCCGCTGCCTGCAGCGAGCCATTCGCCGCAGTCATCCTCGGCACGCTCCCTGCGCTCACTGGGGCTGTAAATCATCCTCTCGCAAAAACCCACTGGGGGCGGTGGGAACAGTACGGTACAGGGTGCGTGCGGGATGCAGCTCCCCTGGGGAGGGGGAGGGAAGCTGGGCACCCGAACCCTGAGGTGGGCTCGGCTGGCAGACCCCGTGCCCTCGTGTCCCTAGGGAAGGGCCGATGCCACAGCGCTGGGCGAAGGCGAGGACGGGGCCGAGAGCATGGCGGGGGCCGGGGAGGATCAGGAAGAGGAAGCCCAGCCCCGCCAGCATGCCAGAGGCGTCGAGGCCGAGGGGCCGCAATGACTGGCCAGAAAGGAATTTTGCTGGAAGCACTGGAGGCTGAGGGAGAGGCTGGGGTGAAGCGCTGGTGATGGGACGCAATGTGCTGGGCTGGGGGTGGAGAGCGGGGGGGCGCAGAAGAAACCCCCGCCAGGATGCGGGGAGAAAGAGGTGGTGCTCCGGGAGCCTGCACCCCAAAAATCCTCTTGCCGCAGCAGGGACGCAGGGTGACCTGGCCCCGCGGGAGATGAAGACGAGGGGGAGGATTTCCCCTCCAGGCAGGAGCTGTGCTGTGCCCCAGGGGCGGCCGGGGAGGAAGGGTGGGAGCTCCATCGGCTGCGGGATATGGGTTTCTCATCAGCAGCAGGGCTGAGGGCTCCTGCCTGCTGTCCTGCAGCGGCCAAAGAGCTCGGCTGCAGCCATAAAAATGCCTTGGGGAGGAAGGGAAAGACGAGCTTGGAGCCAAATGATGCTGGTGCTGCGGGGGGGGGGACACGGGGAGAGCTGCAGCCAGCCATCCTGTGGGGCTGCCTCCGACCCCAGCACGTGAGAATGAGCCTGCTCCGGCCACCCTGGCTGCTTGCCCACGCCAGCTCCCTGCTGAGAAGGCGACGGTGGGCAAAGGCGCTGGGGGCTGTCGGCAGCGGATAGCTGGGTAAGGGGTACAATGTGGGCACATGCACCCTGCCATGCCAGTGCTGGTGGCCCAGTTGAAAGATCAGCCAAACTACTCCCAAAATAAAGGAAGGGGTGAACATTCGGGATGCACAGCTCCAGTGGTGAATCTGACACCTGCTGCGACATCTGCATGGCCATCTCGGTGCTCAGGCAGCTGGCCACCGCTTTCCATCAGGGTTCCGCAGATAAGAGTCATTTGAATCAAGGAGAAAATTATATATTTACCTTTGGTCAAAATATATTCTCTTTTGATCTTTCCAGATCCTGAAGTGTCACGTGATTCCTTACTTAGTATTTACATTTTTAAGCTGGGGCAGGCCAGGTGCTCCCGATAAAGGCATGGGCCGAGGGCAGGTACCATGGATCTGCTGTGGGATAGTCTGAGCCTGGAGCAGCTCCGGCTGCTTCTCCCAATGTTTGCATTGCACCCATTGCTGTCCCCACGTGTGCAGCACAGGAGTGGGCTGTGAGGGGCACCAGCAGGGTGGGCAGGGAGCAAGGCAGCGCAGGGAGCGTGGGCTGGGAGCAATGGGGAACACCCGCCTTACGTGGACCAGGCACTGAGGTATTTCCAAGCCATCAGAAAACAGTCGTGTTAGTCGGCACAGAGCGTCGTGCAGGCAGGATTACAAACCCCCGGCAAGTCCACGACAGCTTCGCCTCTCCTCTCCCAGCTCGCAAGCAGAGCCATCTGTGGCTTACAGCTAAAAACCGTGTCACAGCTCCTAATCTAGCCCTAGGCTTCCCTAATTAGATCACAACCAATTATTGCTTCCACCTGCCTCACACTGTCCCCTTGCCCCCCACCGCTGTCACTCCCGCACTGCGTCACCTTCCTCGGCGTGACACAGGACACAAGATGTGGGTGCTGCAAGGATGGCAGTCAGCGGAGCTGGAGTGGCAGATGCCAGCATGGGCGAGGGCACGTGGCTGCCGGCAACAGGACAGGGCTGGGATGGGGATGCTGGGCCAGCACTGGCATCGTATGGGGGAGAGAGTCTTCTTTAGCTGGGTATCGCGGGTAGGACCTGAATGAGCGTGGCTGGATATCACAGAGGATAATGGCAGCTAAACTCTGTGCAAGTCCTTTCTTTGCAGAGGTAGGTCAAGGATGCAGGGCAGAGGTGCCAGCCGCACGCTCCCGCTCCTCAGCACCCTTGCTGCTCTCCAAGTGCCACTGCCCGGCCCGTCCGCACCTCTCCTGGGAGGGCTGGCAGCCGGCTGAAACCACTGCAACAGGCTCCTAACGAGCTCAAATGCACGCTCTGGCCCTGCTCCAGCCCCCAGCTGTGGGGCTCACTGCGGCTTTGAACCTCGGGATGCTCGAAGGCTCACACCCTCCCTTGGCAGGATGGCAGGCGGGAAGGATGGGGGCTGGGGGTGCGGGCACCATGCTTGGCACTGCACAGGCAGTGCTGCCCGCGCAGAGAGGTGGAGCGGGCAGAACCAGCCTCTCTTGCTCTGTTCCCCAAGCTCCCAACACTACGCTGGGAAGCAAAGCAGCCAGTGCTGGGGGGGGTTCCCCAGATCTCATGTCAAGCTGAAACTGGGAGGAGGCAGCAAACTGTCGCTGTCACACAGACTCAAGTGGTGGGAGCTGCTGTGGCTGGCCAGGGATGTGGGAAGGTGCCCAAATGGATGCCAAAAGCCTCATGCTAACAGCAAGGGCACGGCAGGACCATGTGCTGGGGTGGGAGCTGGTCTGCAGGGGCGACGCACTGCTACCACTCCAAAAAGAGGAGGGAGCTCAAAAACACAGTCAGAGGAGACAAAGGAGAAGGGTAAAGAGGGAAGGAGAGAAGGAGAAAAAGAAAGAGGATAGAAGGAAAAAGCAAAAAAAGATGGAGCAGTGAACAGCAAAGGCCCTGCCCGCATGGCAAACTTTGTTTCTGGCTGCATACATGGAAATTATTCTCCAAATGCGAGTGGTGAGGAAGCCGGGGATTGTCTCCCCGCACTGACCCAGCTGCTGGCAGCTGCCTGTGCCTGCCCACAGGATGTTTACTTCCCCAGCGCAGGCAGCCCAGGCAGGGCTCTAATGTGCGGGGGAAACCCAAAGACCCCACTGCCAGCTGAGGCTGCAGCAGGTTTTACCTCCTCCCCTGCAGAAACCTGCTACCCCCTGGGGAACCCCCTGCCCCCGCCACCTCCCAGTCCCAGCCCCACTGCCAGCAGGGCCATGGGGTGTGCTGGGCGAGGGGCCCCAGCATGTCCCTGGTTTGCTGAAACCACCAACTGCCACAGTTGTGATTTTTCCAGATTCTCAAGAAAAAGA
>JANXJC010000044.1:9690404-9715685 GCA_027564655.1 Leptodon cayanensis
TCCAGCAGCTTCTTACAGAAGCCACCCCTGTAATCCCCCCACCGCTACCAAAACCTTGCCACTCAAAGCCAATACAGGGCCCCAGCATGTCCCTGGTTTGCTGAAACCACCAACTGCCACAGTTGTGATTTTTCCAGATTCTCAAGAAAAAGAGAAAAAAGTTGCTCTTCTAGTTTTCACAGCTGCAGGGAAATTTGAAGACCTCGGTGCAAAGCAGCATGACAACAGAAAGCCTTGTGTAGTGCTCACAAGCATCCCCAGCCTGACAGCTATTCCCTGGGCTGCCCAGAGCTGGCGAGCCAGGGAGCATGCTGTCCCAAAAACCCCCAACCACCCAGCCCAGCAGCAGCCAGGGAGCACCACGGGGAACAAGCCTGTGTGTGGCATCCTCACTCTCAGGGTTGCGACAATGGTCGCACCCAGAGTACCACTATGGCGAGAGTCATCATCCAGGGAAAGAGGTCCTTTCACCACTCACCAGGTGAAGGAGGAGGACAAGCGCCCTGCCGCAGGCTAAACAGCATCCCCAGCCCCACGCTGACGTGTGCCACGGGGCACGTGCCCAGAGCTGGGCTGCACCCCTTGCTGCTGATGCTCTCATCCCAGTAGCAGCGCCCACTCAGAGGCACCGGGGTTTTCAACAGTGTTTGCCTCCCAGCACAGAACCGTCCTTTAAAGTTTAATCATCACTCACCAGGCCCTGCTATTAAATAAATGAAGAAGTGGAGGGCTTGGTGGGCGCAAGCCTCCACTGCCTGGCAAGTGCTGCAGCATGGGGCTGGCGTCTCCCGAGAGCTTCACTAACACCTTCTCTTTCCTGCAGGGGCCCTGCCAGGATAGCTGCGTGGGGACTGGAGGAGGGTGAGGGGCCAGGAGCGTGGCTGTGCACCCCCACGTGTGGGAGTTTGGGGGGCACGGAGCTCAAGAGGCGGCTAGACCAAGGCAGGAGGACTTGGGGGTGTAATGCTGGAAGATAACACGTGTTAGAAGAAGTTTAACATCTGCATTTGAACACACGTACTTGCAGCCACATTAGTGCATGGCTTGCATGGTATGTATGTGCCCTCCACACTGGCTGCTTTTCTCCCATCTCCAACAAGCACTGCCGAGGTCTTTTTTTCCCAGATAATACTTGTACAGCTTGTCATGGCAACAAGATCTCCTTGAACTGCAATTGCAGCTGGGACGCCTGGTGCTAGCACGTTTGCCTGTCTGCAGACATCACGGAAACCCCTTCTGGCAGAGCTCTGGGCTCCACGGACCCCCAAACTGGGTGTGAGCAGAACCCCCAAGGGAGGGCAGCAGCCTGCCTCCCCGCACCGAGCCCAAGCTGCCCACCCACTGGGATGCAACAGGGATTTGGGGATTTTTTGCAATGACTAATGGACACTAACCAGGCAGTTCCTCCCATTTCGTCCCCTCCAAGAAGGGTCTGTGGGATGCTCAGCCCCCTCCACTGGGCCAGCTGCTCCCCACTTTTTGCACGCCCACCCCCAGCAGCAATTTGCAGGAGGAACGGAAGAACTGGGTGATGGGGGAGAAGGAAGGCTGTGCATCCAGCAGCCCCCTCCTCGCAGGCAGGGCAGGAGCTGGGGCTGCTCCTCCCATGGTCACCCTCCTGGGCACAATGCTCAGAGCTGCAGGCAAAATCCTCTTGGCTGCTGCCCACCTCTGCTCCCAGCACCTCACTTGCTCCAGGAGCCACTCTCCACAAGCAATATTATTCTCATCCCAACATGTGGTATCACACCCAGAGTGCCTGTCCCATCGGGGCCCCAGGCTGCATCCCAGAACTGACACCAAGTGCTGCAGATAACCACACAGGTCAGAAACAAGGAGTTCAGCCCCACCGACAGCTCGCGGAAAAGAGATCCCCCAGCACCTGGTGTACCATATCTACACGCAAGCTGAACATGCCGCAGCTGCCTGTATATCTTACACGGCATGCCCAGTCTCCCAGGCAGGCATGGTATTTCCACTGAGTGTGGGGCTGGAGACATAGTACTCAACAGGGAATTGCAGGCTCTAGGAATGGTAATAAATCTCCAAAAGGCACAGCTCAAATTTCACAGTAACTACTTAATTCCCCTCCCTATTATCCCTGAGAATATTTTAGCAGTTCTTGGCATCTTGGGGAGAGGAAGAGAAAGGATAGATTGCATTTTAATTAATAATGGCTGAAATGCATGGCTGCCCAGGGCAGGAGCCATGGTGAGCCCGGAGCAGGGAGTTACGTCGAACATCAGGGGATGGCATGGAGGGCCCCAGGCATCAGAGGGCTGGTGCTGCGTCCTGCCCCAGGGTGGCTCAGGCAGGACAGCTGTGAGCAGCCCCCTCTGCGCCATTCCCAGGCAGAAGCAAGGATGCTCTACACCTCTGCAAGCCAGGCAGCTACTTTCCTTCTTCCTCTTAAAATCTTTGCAAGGACATTAGCTAGTCACAGCCCTGAAGCTCTCACCCCACTCTGGCACGAGGTCATGCTCATGAATGGGGAAAAAAGCCCAGCGAAGGGGGAGCTGCCCCGATGGTGAAGCTGGGGAGTGGCAGCCGTCCACATGGCCAGCCCCCGGCTGCAGCACCTGGAGGTGGCTGAAGCTCTTGGCTGCCAGAGCCCGGGATCACTGGGGCACTAGCAAGGACTGCGGCAGTCCCAAGCATGCTTTTGGGGTGAGCAGGACTGCTCCTTGCTGGTGCAGCTCCCCAGCATTTGGCTACCCAATTGCTATCCAGATCCACTACAGTGGTAGGAAGCCCCCACCAGCGACCGGGGACTAGCAGTGCTGGCACGTGAGATGCTTCCCCCAGCATGTGGAATACGAGTCTCCATCCCCTGACGGCTATGATGTGACTTGTGCTGCCAGTTCCGCCAGGTCCACCAGCCCCTGCAAGAGCAGCCTGGCCAGGAAAACTCCCTGGCTCGCACAGGTACCAAGTGCAGCAAGGGTGGAGGGGACCAGATCAGAGCTGCTTCGGCCTCATGAGCAAGCCTCCAGGGCCCCGGGGCATGACCGCAGCACAGCTAGGCCAGATTCACTGGGCTCCCCAAAGCCACGCTGACATCCCTCCACAAGGCACCTTCGCCCTAAGCTTGGGTGCCTGGTGGCTGTGGTGCCACAAGCCACTCCTCACAGGATGTGCAGGGCTGAGAAGGGCTGGAGTCAGACACCCCGAAGCACCCTGCAGCTCCCACAGCGGGGGTCAGGAGCCCAAGGGCCACCCGCGGTCTGGGAGCCGGCCCAGCTGTGCAGGGACTGCCACCCAGCTGGTGCAGAGCCGGCAGCCAGGCAGGGCACCACGGCAGCACACCGGGCTGCATGGCACAAGCAGGCGTAGGGCTGGGGAGCTGCACGGAGCCTCCCAGGAGCGCAGGCAACTATCGATTTGCTTTGCTTTCGAGAAAAACAGAGCAGTGAAGCCACGGGGGAGAGAGGGCGAGAGGCACGTGTGTGTGAGCCGAAGGAGAGATGGAGGATGCAGACAGCAAACAGGCGTCCCCAGGGGCCGAATCCAGAGCACATGCACCGCCCAGAGCTCTTCTCTGCACCCAGAGGTGCCCCACCACCACGGGGGACACGCGCACTCAGATACCCCAAGCAGATGCCTGCAGGCACACACATCAGCTCTTCACTCGGGAGGCTGCTAAGATGCTGGACCCAGGCCCAGAAAGCCAGAACAGGTCCCTCTTGAGGGATCGCCTCTCGATTCAGAGGGTCAGCCGCCATTTAGGAGGTCTGATGAAGCAATAAGCAGCAGGAGCAAAGCCCAGGGTGACGCAGAGATAAGGGAGCCAGCGGGGAGCTGCTGAGAGTCCCCAGCCTTGTACTGTGCAGCCCAGCCCTGCACCGGGTGGGGGGGGTCACAGCCCTCCGGGTCCACAGCCCCCAAGGCACCTGCCGGGAGAGGCGAGACCAGGCTCCTACGGCTCTGCACAAAACCCACCCTTTTACGCACAAAACCAACAACAATCCAGCCAGGGACACAGCGAGAGCCGACAAACGCCCTCCTGCCCTCTCGCCCCCGCTCACATCTCTCTGCAGCGTCCCAGCCCCGACCCACAGCCGGAGGCATCCCTTGCCTGCCACGTGCAGCCGGGGCACCGTGCCGCCGCCGCTCCCGCTGGCCACTGCCTCCTCAGCAGATGTGCGGCACTCTCCGAGATCAGCATTTTGGGCTGCAGAAAGGTTTATTTGAGGCGGGTGAGGAGGCATCCCTGCTGAGAGGCTGAAGATGGGATTTCACCCTTACATCTGCTTCAGCTTAAAAAAAATCTTGCCCAAGCTGCTATAGATACAAATAAATTGTGTATGAGCGAGGGGGCGTGAGGCGGATGAGTGCATCCTGCACAGAAACACGTTGCTGGGTCCCAAAGCAGGGCTGGGGCGTGGACTACCCTGGGACAGAGATCTGGGTGAGCACAAACCCACACGAGCAGGGACACATGGCTGCTCTTGGTGGCCCTCTGTGGATCCCAGGTGCAGGAGGACCACTTGAGGCCACGTTCTCTGGAGGACACCATGCTGCAGCCTACAGCCAAATCCTTGGTAGCAGCCTCCCTCTGCCCTGCTGCTGGACTCTGCTGTCCCCAGGGCATGCATGCCTCAGGGGGTGACACACACTCCCAGCCCTGAAGCTCCAGTGCAATGGGATGCTGCAGAGCAAGAGCAAATGTGAAAGCCTTCCCCACATCCCCTCCTCCACTGCAGCCATCCTGTGACATCCCCCTCCCTCAAGACACATGGCCACTGCATCCCACCCATCCTCCGAGTGCGGGGCCAAACCAGAGCTGCCACCCCCAGCAGGAGCTTTGGGCCACCCAAGAGCCACATGGGTCCTACCAGCCCCACTGCTGCCCTTGGCCACCTCAGCCTCTCTCCTGCTCACCTGGGGTGATGCTGGCTGGGGAAGGGACCCGGCAGGGTGGTCTCAAGGGAGGCAGCCCTTTTGGCAGCCAGGCACTGGCCAGAGCCCATCTCCTCCCCCAGATTTTATTCATGAGGCATGACAAGTGGGTGAGCTACAGCCAGCTAAACAGCTCACCCAGCAGCCTCAGACAGCGAGAATACAGGAGGAATGCGCCCCGGTTGGAGGTTGGACCCAGCCCACATGATGCTATTTTCTGCTCTAACCAGGCTGGACAGGTTTGGGGGGGTCCATGTGAGAGGATGCCCTTGGGTCCTAGAGTCAAGGGATGCCAGATGTGTGTGGTAGAAGAGACTAAACTTGAGGTCCTGGCCAAAAGATGAAAACCGTTAGCTCATCATTTTGCCAAGGCCAGATTTCCTGCTAAATAGAGTCTGTGTTCAACGCTGGGAGGCAGCCCATGCTGCGTGGGAGTGCAGGGAGCCCAGGGAGACTCTCCCCTCCACTGCCAAAGCCCACCCGCTACCACCAGCCAGGGAGGCAGCAGAGACTGGCTGAGCTTTAGCAGGAAGGATCCATCCCAGCCAAAAAAAAAAAAAAAACCCACCCAAAACCAAACAAAAAAAAAACCCACAAAAAAACGGAAAAACCCCAAACCCAGAAAGGGGTTTTCTGAGGAAGGGAAAGGGCAAAGGAGCTGTCAGATGGTCTCTGACACGGTAGCATCTCCCGCTGGGCCTTGGAGGGGGCTGTGGAGTCAGTGCCAGGGTGTCCAGGACAGGAGCTGACACAATGGAAACATTCAGGCTAGTTCCTCGCACGCACACAAATGTGCCCGAGACAGCCAGGACAGAAAGGAGCTTATTTCTGGCTGATGCATGGAGGGATTTTCTGTTTGCTGCTGTGTTTTGTATTTGCGGCTTCCCGTATGGAAATGCTTTTTCCCTTTAACCTCCACCCACAAGCCCAATGGATTTTGTGGCAGTTTTCAAAACATATGGTGCATACATCAAAAACATAAAGGATGCTATATTTAAAATATTACAAAGCAAGCCAGGAGCCAGCATTTTTAAACTAGGGCAGGGTCTGAGAGTGAAAAATGTGGGGATTTAGGATTTTCTGTACCAGATCAGAGAAAAAGCCCCGTTAGACAAGATAGAGCCAGGTTGGCAACCCGCCACCTTGCAGCAGACTGTTGCTTACATAGTCTGGTACCAAATTCTGGGAGAGGATCCACCTGGTTAGCCTGCATGTCTGCACCCTGCTATTTCAGAGGGGCCACAGTGCTGCTGACTCCAGCACCTCTCTGCCCTGATCATTCAGTTTAGCATCCAGCTAATACTTGGCAAGGTGGTCTGCATGTGATGCTCTAGAAAGGCAGCCCCAAACCATAATCCACTGAGCTACTTTCTTCCTGGCTTCTGCAATCAGTTGATTGCCTGATAGGCTGAATACCGCCTGTATTACTCCACTAATCACTCTGTGCATAGCATCATTTAGCTGGCCAATACAAGCACAGCAAGGATGAGAAATTCGTGCCTTTTGCAAGCACAGGTTAGAAGACCAGAAACTCCACCATGTCATTTCTCCAGCCTGGAGCTTGTTCTCCTATTCTGCAGAGTGCAGTACACTCACTTGCTTTATTTTAAACCATACTTACACTGGCATTGTAACTCCAACCCAGGAGACTGCGTCATAGCCAGGGAATGAAGGGTGTTGGATTTGCTATTTTTAACTCCTTCTACTCCAGGGGGGGGAACTGAAATCAAATCTCTATCCAGAGACACTGTATAGATATTAGTGCAATGAAATGGGAATTTGGACTGGAGGTGACAGCTGGCAAAGCAAGCCCTGGAGTCACAGAGGAGACAGTCTCCCCATAAATAGGATGCATAGAAGGGGTATACGTTACAGAGTGATCTCAGTGCCACCAGTGTGTGCTCAGAGGGACAGAAGGTTCAGGACCAGCCACCCCCCAGCCAGTTCCATTCCAGGGGATGAATTATGGCTCAGGGCTGGCAGCAAACACCATTGGGAGCTTCCCCAACAGGCTCCAAATTCCTCAATCCACTCTTATATCCTGGCAAGGTGCTTTCTAAAACAACTGGGATCTCATCAGCTGTGGTCCTGGGGGGGGGGCACGGGGGGCAACACAGCCCAAAGCTGGATCGCAAAGGGCATCACCACATCCCCTTGGAGCCCTGCTGAACCATCAAACTGCCTGCAAGCTATGGGGTCGGAAGAGACAAAATACACACCTGCAGTCAATTAATACAGACCATCCCACAAAAACTGTGCAAACCTTCTTCCAGAGAAGGGCTCATCAGAGCCCCGGCCCTCCTGACCACAGCAGGGTCCCCGCAGCCAGAGCTATGCAGCACAGAGGGTGTTTACTGCTTTTCTTAATCTACTGTGATCCCCACTCTAACTCTGTTAAATGTAGCAAATGGAGCCTTTAAGTGGTCATAAAAAGATTGTACCCACCCCCTGTGGAGCTTATTTGAGACACCTGGCCATGCATATGGGTGGCAGAGAGGGGAGCACAGCAGGCACCAGGGCTGTGCAGGTGGTGGGGTGCAGTGGGGGACAGCACCATGCCAGGAAGAGCCCCATGGCCACCAACAGGTTTCAGGCACCACAAGCACTGCAGGACAGCACAAGGCATCAGACAGGCATGCTGACTGACCCACAGGCTCCTCAGGACAGTGCTAGACAACTCCACCTCACCAGCCCCTTGCTGCCTGATGTCCATCTCGCCCACTCCACCCTTAGGACCTGCAGTTAGGGTAAAACCCCACGGGACAGAGCATCTTTTACAAGTTATGAAGAGCGCAGCCCCTTGGCACTCCAAGGGTCAACACAAAGATACCCCGGAGGGGATGCTCCCCTGCCAGCAGCACCCCCGAGCCCAGTGATGAGGGGCTGGCTGGCAGTGGTGACAATGCCTGATGGCAGCATCTCAGGTCTCTCCGCAAGCCACTGCCCCAACCCACCTAGCAGAGGTGAAAGGTGGGTTCAGAGGGAGGGAACTCCCTCCCTGCAATGCAGGGATGCACTAAGGAGTCTCTGGGACAGAGCAGGCTGGAGCAGCCACAGGCCACCCCTGGTGCAGAGCCAGCGTGGGGCTCTTGGCAGCCTGTGGCTGCAAGCCCTGCCTGTGGCCATCTCCCAGCACACGTAGGTGTGCGCTCACGCAGGTGTGCGTGGCCAGCCACCACAGCAGCCTGGCCTCCCTGCTCCTCTGCCAGCGACTGCTGCAGGCTCAGGTCCATCCTGCTGCCCCAGGAGAGGCAAATCCCCCTCTGGGCCCTGCAAGGGCTCCAGGGGATCCTGCACAGGCTGGCAAGGCACTCTGGTCTCACCCAAAGCTGTTAGCATTTAGCTTCTATGTTGGTTTCAGTTGGCCAGAAACTGAGCTTTCGCTATTAAAAGACAGCAGTTTTTGTTCTTCTTGCCATCTGTATGTTTGTGTATTTCCCCTACCACCGTAATTAGCAGGCTGGGCTCCAGCCAGGCTCAGGAGGAGATCTTAGTAGATGTCTTCCCAGCAATTTGAACAGCTTCATCGTTTTTTTTATGGCTCCCCTAGTGCGGTCCCCATCACCAAGATCATCACAGCCCAAGTTGTCACTCCCGGCACCCCAGCAGAGGCAGCAGGGATGGGGATGCTGCGCTCCAAAGAGCATCAGCCTGACAGCAAGGGCCAGCACCCAAGCAGCACAGGTGAAGGCCAAAACCCCACACCACGAAAGGAGGTGGGAGGTTTGCCACACTCCTGCCAGGTCCCCCAGCATGGGCCCATGTCACCAGCACCTCCAGAGCTCTGCCACACAAGCCCAGCTCTCTCTGCCCTCTCTGGGGTGTGCACCACTGCAGCTAGCTGTGTACTATTTAAGAAAAAAAAGCCAATAAAATAAAATAAATCAGTGTGGCCCCGACAACAAAAGAAGCCCAGCTGATGCCTGGAATCTCCCTCCAGCTCCAAAGGAAGCTGGCAGCACTGCATCCCACTAGTCCGGGGCCAGCCACCTCCTCCCTGCAGCATGCCCCTGCTTCTGCCGCCTCTGACCCATCTGCCAGCACTAAGGCTTGAAAAATCACTGTGGCTGGCCCAAAGGTGGTCAGGACTCAATCAAGCTCAACAAGACTTCACTTTCCATCCCAGGCTAGCACAGTTGAAAGCTTCTGCATGGGTTTCAGCAACTGCATCTCTCCTCCCTGCCCCTCCCCGAGCACACCCATGCCCATGCACCTTGGGCAAGCCTGGGTTGCTCCAGGTACAGTCTCCTACAGTTGCTCCTGCTGCTCTCACTGCAAACCCCAGCACAAAGACAACGGCCAGGGAAGGGCCGTGCACAGTCATGTTTGCAAAGCACTCGTGTTTGAGCAGCTCTGGCAGCAGGAAGCCGGGATGTGCTGGGTTCTCCATGTGGGACCACAGGAGAGGAGTGTTGCTGTTCCTGTAACTGCTCCGCCTTGGCAAACCATATTCTGGTTTTAGGCTGTCTGATAAACAGACTTGAGCTTGCACATACACAGACATCTGCCTGAGGCAAACAGCAGGACAGAAATGTACAAGCAAATTTGGCAACTTTATGTGAATTAAATGTGCATTTAATTGAGATTTATGGGGGGGTTGCAATAGCAATTGATTATCAAAATCAGATTATTTATGGGGGTTTAGCAACTATACAGGAGATTAATGTTGCTTCCAGAATAAATCCTCACTAAATATATGCTTCCCCAGTAATCAGCTAATAACACGTCATCCTAATTATCTCATGAAAGGGGCACAGAAGCTTTGACAAATACTGAAAAGATATATTGTTGTCTGCAAATCAGCACCAGAAGGCCACAAGCCACGCTCTGCCTCCAAACCACGGCTCCACTTGCATCCTCCAGCACCAGACCATGGCTAGGGGATGCATCCAAGTCCCTGCTGCCAGCCTCAGTCCTCCACATGTCATGAGCAAAGACTAGATGTAGGATCCAGATGACACTTTGCCCAAAGACATGAGGAGGTTTGCACCCCAGGGCCCTGAGCCTGACCAAGGCAAGGTGAAGTCACTGCAGTCACTTGCACGGCAACAGGTGATGACATTGAGAAAAGAAATAGCATGGCTCCTAGAATGGGAAAAAGAAGCTTATTCTCAAGAGGAAAGGTGCATGTGTCCTGCAATGGGGTACAGCTCTGTATACAAATACAGTTTTATACTCCTCTCTGCTGGCAGGTGGTGGCGCCCCATTAAACCTAAAGGGACTGTCTGTGCTGCAGCAGCTCCTCTATTTTCTTCAAGTAGCACTCGCTCGTTAAAAAAAATACGTACTGAAGATGAACAGTTCTGGCAGCAAGAGGCAAATAAAGCTGTGCCATGCAGCCAGCCCTGCCAGTTCCTCCCCCAGACCCCTGCACAAGGTGCTGCACAGCCCCATCCTGAGCTGGTGAGGGCCACCCCTTGCCCTGTCCTCTCCCCTCCCCAGACACCAGGATGTGTCACAGTGCTGTCCCCAGGGACCTCCACCCCTGGGAGGAGGCAGCAGTTGGCCCCTTGGAGGGGCAGGAGGGTGCCCTACCACCCCCCATGGCCAGGGCAAGCGGAGGACCACTACTCCAGGATGCAGAGATGCTCTGGCAGTCACCATGGCAACCCCGGTACACAGCCGGGGCGAACAAAGCTGACAGGAGAAACAGAGAGAAAAAGGAAAGGGGGGGAGGGGGGGGCAAAAAAAAAAAAAAAGGAAAGGGAAACAGTCTCAAGTCATGGAGCAAAGGCTGTGGTAGGAGGGAGCGAGGGGGTGGGAAAGCACAGGTGTTGTGGCAGAGGAAGAGAGCTGCCTTTAGGCTGCTCACCTTGGGATGACCTTCAGCAAGGTGACCCACAGTGTGCACCGAGTGCACCACCGAGACATCTGTCCGCCCTGCTGTGACCATCCCAGTAAAGGGTCCCTCCAAGACACGGCATGTCCCCCCTGCCAGTTCCCAGGCTGGCAGCCCGAGGCTGCGCTGCAGGACAGGCAGGCAGCACCCTGCTAGAGACCCAGGAGGCTGCAAGGAGCCCTGCCCACATCCTGGGGCAGCTCTCAAACCCCAAACTGAAGAGACCCTTAAGGTGATGGATGGATGGGTGTCTGGGGCCAGGTTATTCAGCACCTTCCTTCTTCCATTAGCACAGATGGATTGGCCTAGCTTTTGGGTCACAGCACATCACACACAGCATGCTAGCTCAGGGCTGCCCATGCTCCCACTGCACCCCAGTTTTGAAGTCCAGGCCCATTTCTCAGCCCAGCTGTACCAGCTCTTCGTCCTGCTATTTCCGAAGCAGAGCAGGGCTGCCTGCATCCCCTTGAGCCCACAAGAAGGCATTTTGGAGGCCAGACTACCAAGACCCTCAAAGGGAACACAGAGCCCTTCAGAGCAATAGCCAGTCCCAACCCCACAACGGTGGGCCACCTCCATGGCTGGTTGTGGAAGGAGCCTGGAGGCAGCAGGGGACGAAGTACACTTTGTCACACGGCTCGAGGCTCACCTGAAGCCCTAACCCAAGGTCAGGGTAGGGCCAGAGATGCAGCGACAAATACATTGACATAAGCCCTCATACTGCAAGAATGCAAGCTGCATCCACTGCCAAAGCATGCTCTACTCTCGCTTCTCCATCCCACTTCATTAAAGGCAGAGAATTAAAAAACAGACATCAGGGTTTGGGTCAAAAAGCAGCAACTACAACCTCTCTCAGCTGGAATGGAAAATAACATCCCACTTGGCTGTTTATTCTAATGAAATAACAAATCCCAAAGGGAAGCTCCCCCTCTGCTGAGCCACCCTCATGATCGCTGAATGGTAAACACAGAAACAGCCTCTTGCAGGCAGATAGCAAGTGCTGGGGTGGTGCCTCAGCCCACCGATTACAGGGACGAGAGCGGGTGCCCAGGGAGCGGGAGGTGGTCACTGGGGCTGGCTGTACATGAAAGCCTGGCAGGAACAGGAGAAAAACTGAGAAAACTCCCAGGAAAAGCACTGGGTGAAACAGCTCAGCCATTTTAGCAAAGAGAAGATGAGAGGAACTACTGAAGTCATTCGCACAGATGCTACAGGAGCAGCTGGAGCAGGACAGCAGGTGACGGGCACCTGCAAAGCTGCTGCTGCTGTGGGAGAGGAGAGCCTGTCCCCACTGCAGCATGGGGCTGTCCCAGCAAGTAAAAGCACACCTCTGCACCAGTGCTCACACAGCACGACGCTCTCTAAGGGGGCTTAATATCCCCCCCAGCCACATTCTGAGCCTCCGCTGGTAGGACATGGGGTGGCCCAGCGATGGGGCCAAGAAGTGCCAAGCAGGGCTCGGTGCTGGGCAAGGACAAACCAGGCTGGGGACAGTGGGGGACGTGGCAGGACGAGGCACATCTAGAACAATAAACTCCCATGAGCGTATGAAGGGTTTTGGCACAGACGTAATCATCTCCCCTCCTCCTTCCCGCACTCATGCTCTCCTCAGCTCCTGTGTACGCCCAGAAACCCGACTTCAAAAGGAGGGGGGGCTGCCAGTGTGGGAAGCAGCAGGCAGACGTGGCTGTCTCCTGCTAAGTCTTTGGTGCCTTTCATCAGGGCCAGGGGAAAAACAGCCTTCAACTGTCAGGCTGGAGGCAAATGGCCAAGCCCTGGCATCAGGTCCTGCTGCCCAGCAGCCCTGTGCTCCCAACATGGGCCAGCCACAGAGATTTAACCCTCCCTCCCAGACAGGGTGGGTTTAGCCCTGCCTATCCCACCTCCCTGCTATATATACATAAATAAATCCATCTGTGTACAGTAAGCACCAGAGATCCTCTTAACCCTCCACGCTCTCCACTCTGGAGTCAGGTCTAAGCACTGCCGCCCCATGCCATAGGCACGGGAACTGGGACATTCTCCAGTAACAAACCCATTCACGCAGCTCAACTCGCCTGCACCGAGGTCACGGCTCCCTTCCCCGCTGTTATGTCCCTCCCAAGCCAAAGCAACGTCTGTCCCCAACAGCCTCTGGAAGCCACATCTCCCAGCTCCTCATTAGTGACAATTAACAGGCAATCAATGGGCCCAGCAGAGCTGGCACTTTCCAGGGAACAAGTCCCCTTTCAATGGGGGAAAATGAACATGTGCTTTGTTATGCACGCTTTTGGCTTAAATGAGCCAAAACCTGCCTGCCAAGGAACAGAATTATTTCCCAAACTGGACCCTTTATGCCACCTCACCAACCAAAGCAGGGAGCGAGGGCTGGGGCAGCCGCAGATGACCTCTCTTGGCAAGCCCTTGCTCTGCCACGTGCCCGCAGGACGCTCTCACAGCAGCCCAGCAAAGGGCAGGCAAGGTGGGAGCAGAGACTGGGGGCACCCCCTGCCTTGGGGAGGGTAACGGGCACTCACCAGCAAGGACTGTGCTGCTGGCTCAGAACCACCCGCTGCTCCTCCAGAAGACATTTCAGACCAGGTGAGAAGCTCTTCAGAGTCAGCAGAAGCCAGCCAGGACAGGAGGCACCTCTTCACCCTCCCCAGGCTAGGGGCTGCCCCGGGGTTTGGCAAAGGCGGTGGGGTAGAGACCTCGGCACCCACAGAGGGTGGTTGGTCTTGGTCTTCAACTCCCACGCTACGGCATTAAAAAAAGCTGTGGCCTTGAGAAATACAGTGAGATCAGCGCACAGATGAGTGGCAACCCTTTGCAAGAGGCCAGCGCAAGGACCGGGCAGCACACGCTCTCTGGCTTTGCCATTCCCCCAGCCTGGAGCCGGGCAGGGCTAACCCATCATCTGCCTCTGCTTCCCTGGGTATTTGCCTAGCTGATGAGGAAGAAAAAGACAAGAAAGCAAGCAAGAGGGAGATGGCCTGGATGTGACAGGCTAGCAAGTTTGACAGGGGAGTCTTGTTAGCAGCGTTTTTTCCCTGCAGTTCGAGCAGGGGCAAAGCCAAGGAATGCTTCCCAACAGTCTGCACCAAACGAGCCTGGCTGCACAGAGCTTTAATTGCCAGTGACAGAGCAGGGGTGGGCAGCAGCAGCTGAGGGGTCCAGGAGGACAGACAGCAGAGCAGTGCTGACGGCTTCTGCTGCAGCACGAGCTCCATCCTCATCCCCCAGGACGGGAAAGTCCTGTTGTCTCTCCAGCCACCTTTCCTCCAGCACGAGGGGTGCATCTCACCCCACAGTGTGCCTGCCAGGGGCTGAGCTTGGGGTGTTTCACCCCAAGTCTACAACACCCCGATGAGAGCGCACCATGCCTTGTGCCGCCGGGTATTTGGGACCACAGGTCTGGGCCAGCTTGGGTGCAAGCCTGCAGCTCAGCTGGGGCCCAGGGATGTGGGGATGAACAACAGCCACAGCAGACCTCCACTGACTCTCCAGGGGAAGGAGAGGAAGGATCTGGCAGATCTCTAAGCTGACTAAGAGCTCTGAGCGCCCAGTGG
Source organism: Leptodon cayanensis (assembly GCA_027564655.1). Classification (NCBI taxonomy): domain Eukaryota; kingdom Metazoa; phylum Chordata; class Aves; order Accipitriformes; family Accipitridae; genus Leptodon; species Leptodon cayanensis. The sequence continues at coordinate 9,704,691 of JANXJC010000044.1, forward strand.
CTCTGCTGTACCAAGCACAAGCCAAAGCAATTAGCATTTCTTGGAGACACTCTGTGTAATCTTCCCTGAGCAGTGGGGAGAGCTGCCACAAGCACAGGGAAGGGCCCAGAGCCACTTCCCGGGACCGGGAGATGCTGCGCTGGCAGTGACGCAAGGCAGAGCAGGGCTGTCCCACTGAAGGGACCTCCTGCCAGCAGCTCTGGAACTGCTGCTCCAGCCAGGTGCTGGGGAACTGCACCCTCACCCAGCCACAGCTCCAGACCCATCACCACCAGATCCTGCCGCCGGGTGCTGCAAGCTGTCAGGCAGCAGAAAGCCAGAAGACAGAGCAGAGAGGCAGCTCTCAGCATCTTTCTTGGAGAACAGCCCAGGTGGGAAAGGCCACCTTGGGGAAAGCCAGGACCAGGACCAACCTCATCCATCAGCTCCCAGGCAAGCCTGTCAGCCTGAGGCTCAAGGCAGGAGAGGAGCACAGATGAGCCTGGAGCTGTTTGAGGAATCACACAAGAGCAGCAGCAGCCAGCCAGCCAAGACTCACGGATTATTTTTAATGGCTACTTGTAGAACACAGCGAGCACCCATAGGAGAGACAGCCTGAGCTGATGCTCACCCCATCCCTCTCCCCAGCACGTGCAAGGAGCATCTTACAGCCAGGCTTTTTATAGGGTTTCCCATTCCCGCTGGGCATGCAGCTCAGCAGCTCAGTATGACCACACCACTCCCTCCCTCAGTAATCACTCACATGCCGTTCACTAAAGTCTTTCCATTCCCTCTCTAGCTGTTTCCTCTTCTCTCCTTATTAGGGATCCACCTACCTATCCATCTTCTCATTCTCTCCCCCTCTGTGGCTATTTTTAAAATGCCATAAAAGCTTTCAACTGGTAGCATCCTCAGGGATGCGAGGGATTTTATATGTAACCCATCACGAGCCGTCATCACCACATAACTCAGCATGCAGGCAGTGACTTTTCTGTTTTCAAAAGCAGGGGAGGGGAGAACATCCACACTCAGTCCCTCAGGTCTCCCTGGCCAGCTCACCCAGGGCAGCACTGCCAGGCACCTCCTGTCCCAGAGGGGAAGGATCAGGTCCATCCCACTCCTCTCTGAAGGGGGCAGCTGGGCCAGATGGTGGGGCAACAGTGCAAGTCCTCTCAAGCAGCATCTGTGGGTGTATGAAGGGATGGTTTTGCTCACTGACTAAAAGGCTCTGAACTGGGAATCATCCAGCTTCGTGCCTTAGCACCTGCTGCCAGATGAAGAAGGGCTTCCTTGCTGAGAAGATGGCTGGGCTCCTCCCTGTACGCCCATGCACATGTAAGCTGCTGTACTGCTTGGTTCCCATGCTGGTTGATGGTCAAGAGGTGGGGGATACTGGTGGTGCCAGCAAAACTCTATCCAAAGGCACGGTCTGCCCCAAGAACTGAATCTTGTGACAGCCTGGATAGATAGCTAGGACCAAGGTTTTCCTGATCAACCCTAACCTCCAGCCCAGCCTGGATGGATGGAGTGACACAGCATTCAAGGACCACACAGGCACTGCACCAGCACCACAAAAATCACTTTTCTCTCCCTGATCTGGTTATTCCCTACAGAAGAGCTGCCTCCCCCTTCCCTCCCAAAGGTCTGGCCAGAGACCTGACACACATACCAAAGACACCCCATTGCCCTGGCCCATCCATGCCACCTGCACTCCAGCACAGCTTGGCGAGAGCTGAAGGCAGCTTGCTAAATCTTTATTGCAGGGGGAAGGCTCCCTGGTGCAAGCTGTCTGGCTGCCGCTGCCAGCGAGGTGTGGGCACGCTGACCCAGCCGCAGGATGCCAGCCTCAGCGGCTGCCAGATGAAATTAGGCTGTGCATAACTTGAGAGGTGTCCTGCAGCGCGCTAATGCGATGACACGCTCCCTGTCACCAGCGGGACCCCCTTTTGACCGAGTGTTGGGTGTGCCTGCGACAGGCAGCAGGTCTCCGGGAGCCCGAACTTGGTCACATCACTCAGACGATGCTTGGGTAACGCGGCTATTTATAGCAGGGAGGAGGTTAGAGGGAGCTCGTCTTACCTTGCTCCACCTTCTTCATCCTCTGAGGACCAGGAGCTGATGCAGAAGGTGCCGAGGCGGAGGGGGAAGCGGGGCGATGCAGAGGGACACCCCAGGGCCCCCGGCACAGCGCAGGGCAGCCGAGGCAGAGGGAGGGAAGGAAGGAAGGCTTTGCGGGGACCAGCGCTGTGCCGTGATCTGAGCACAGACGAGAGGCTGTGCGAGCGCAGAGGAGAGCCGGGGAAGCCTGTACTCTATCACACTCTGAGGACTGCTGCGATATGAGCAGAGAGAGGGAAAATCCGGAGCAGAGCTGCCTGCTTGGATGGCAGGAGAAGCCAGTGCCGAGCTGCACAGCACACTGCTTGCCCAGACCTGGCTGCCACAGCCCTGCACAGACAGCTGCCCTACACGGGCTGCATTTGAGCTGGGTGCTGAGAGCAAGTAGGGTCTGCACCACCTCCAGAGGGCCTCTGGGACCTCTGCCTCCCCCAGCCCCCATTTCTTTGGGCCAGGCAAGAAGAGCCTTTCCATGCCTTTGCTGTACCCAGCACCTGACCGCTGATCTCCAGTTTGCAGGGCAAGCATGAACCATGGAGACCTGCTGTAAGTCCTTCCTGGCAGCCCAGAGACCTGTCTGCCTGTACAGTCACACACAGGCATCCCAGCTGATGCAGACCTTGCAACCACACCAGCCTGCTGAGAAAGCCGCTCACCGCCCCAGCTGGGCACCACTGCGGCCAAGCCAGCCAGAGGTTATTTTACCCAGGAAGAGCACTCTGATTCAGTGCAGCAGGAGACAGGCAGGGCAGTAGCAGCTGACAGAGAAGCCCTGATTCAGCCCTGCCTCATGGCCAAGGCAAGGAAGCCCCTTCTTTTGGAGAGGGGCTGCTGGGGGGAGGCAGCTGCCCCTCTCATACATCTCTGGGGCTTGGACAGGCTGCAGCTCCTGCCATGCAACAGGAACAGGTTTCCACACACAGCTTCCTTCCCTCCTCCTCCCCTTCTAAAGCTTTTAGCAGGGAAAAGTCCTTGACCAGGGGGTGAAACATAGCCACCCTGGGCCAGCCATCCTGCTGGGACCCTCCCTGCCACTGCTGAAAATCCAGGCTGGGGAGCAGCTGCAACTGGGACATCCCCACCACGGCGCCCAACATGTCCCAGCAAGTGCTGCTAAGCCAGGGAACAACCCACTCGGTCCCCCAGCTGCTTTAAAAATAGCTCCCCTTCGCAAGCAAGCACCCCTGGACTGGGCAGTCCTCCTTGGGACACCTCTATACAAAGCAGTCCCCAGGGCTGGTAGGGGGATATGAATGCCAGGAGAAAAGCAGCAAGATCTTCAGGGTCAGCTAGTACAAAACACAGATACTAGGAAAGACAGGCAGGGCCTTGGAACAGGCTTTCACAAGCAAGATGCTACAAGCGTTTTTGCGAGGGGTGCTGTACTGCAGAGCCTGGCACAGGCACTTTGGAGCTCACGCTTCAAGTCCTGGTCTAGGTTATGCTTGTCTCATCCAGCAGCAGACTGCAGCCTGGCTGTCTGTATCTGAGAAACAGTCACATATTTTGCTACCGTGAGAATAAGTCAAACCCTGAAACTTAAATTCAGATTGCAATGGACTCAAGTTGGGCTGAGGAAGGGCTCTGAGGCTGGCATTGCACCAGAAAATCCTTTCTTGCCCCACAGTAGTGTAGTGCTCTCTGAAATGTGCCACTTGTTGGCTTCTGTGTTCTTTCTTGGCAACAGGAGGGCTTCAAACCCTCAAGCACATGCTCCCCTCTTACACTGTCCTGTTCCTTACAGAAACCTTCCCCCGCCAAGGACTTTCTCGGTTGTCCGAGTCTCAGAAACAAGATGATTCAAAATCGAAGTGGAGTAAAATGTCCATGAACAGAAAAACAAGTGATGCTTGGGGCTCAGAGGACCTTGCCAGGGTAGAAAGGGTAAGAAGAAAGGAAGGTCAGACAGGCTGCATAAGGAAGCCATATTACCAGCTCCTTTTTATTCCAGATCTCTGCCCCAGGCAGCAAAGAACGCACACCAACTCCCAGGCCGGAGCCTACGGCTGACACTGAAAAAGCATTCAGAAGACTATACCCAAACTGAAAAATGCATGTATAAACTATGGCCTACCAAAAACCTGAGCCACCATCAGATAAATGGGAACTGTGCACCTGAGTTTGCTGCCACACTAGATCAGTTTGGTCCTGTTAAGCTGCAGACAGCCCTTTTCTAGAAAGCAAGGCATGTCCATCAGGGCTCTGCATCAGTGCATTCGAGCTCTTCTACTTCCCCAGTGATTTACTGAGCCTACAGACTCAAGAGGCAGAGATGCTGGGCACAGGAGGACTTGGGACAGCCTAGGTATCCTCCAAGCAAGAATCACCTTCCCTGCTGCAGGCTGCCAGTCACCCTGCCACGCTTGCCCTGAGCTGCTCGCAAGCAAACTTCCTGGGCCTGAAACATCTGGACTTGGGCTCTGCTTTCCCTGTGGCTACTGTGGTCACTCCCAGTCCCCTTTCATCCTGAAACACTCTCTTCTTCCCCCACCCCTCACCACCTGAGTCCTTGCCATCACCAGTCTACCCCCAGGATGCTTTCTGGAGGTGCTGCAGTGCTCACAACTGAGAGGCACTGATGTATTTAGTCTAAAAATATCTAATTAGATGTTCCAACCACTTCATTATGGCACCGTCATGATAGGACTGCAGGGTCTGGCAGGAACTTCGTGGGTTTGCCTTCACTCCTTCACAGCTTTACAGAGACCAAAGGCAGCACCACACTGACTCCTTGCTGATAACAGGACAGTCTGTCATTTGTCCAGCCTGGTGGCATCACAAACACAGTTATCTGGCTAAACCAATTGTCACTTTGTCATTAGAAAACTTGCTATTTATTTTATAAGAGCATGGTATGCCTTTGAAATAATTCAATTGCTTCAATTGACTTTGCTGCATGCACTTCATTGGCCTGCAGGGCCACTTTCCATGGCTTCTGCTCTTCAAAGGGCAAGCTGCCAAGAAAGATGGTTTGCAGGAGAGCCTGAACACAGCTTGGTGCGAGGACAGAGTCCATCCACCAGCCTGAGGACAGAGAGAAGCTGCCTGGGCTCTGAATTTTCTGGCACCAAAGTGAATACAACGGATGATTGTCCCTTTGCTAGGCTGCCCAGGAGAACAGAGGGGACAATTCGTATCAAGTTGTTTGTGGCAGCAGAGTCAGGCTTGGGTGTTAATTGAGAGGACCACAATGTGGGTGGAGAGCCTGGAGTTCCCCTTGGTGCCCAAATTCTGCAAAATGCAGTGCTAGAGCCCTCCTTGGAGAAGCATGGATGCTACATAATGTTCATGGCGGGTCTAGAGAGAACACACTAGGAAGGCAGCTTTTCATCTCTTGCAAGACTCTGTCTTGCATCTGTGTCCCTTCTTTCTTCTGTCCCACCTGCACCCATACCTTGAACTCTGAGTCTACTCCAGCCCTTCTGAAAGTTCTCCTCCTTCTACAAGCCTCCTCCACGGTAACCTGCCAGAGAAGGAAGAGCTCTGCTTGGAGACCTGCCTCCTTCCCCACTGCATGTGAAAAGCCTGTCCAGCAGCTCTTGGGGGAGCAGGGGTGAGGGGTGTGAAGGCTTATCCAGAGCCAGAGCCCACCTCACCGAGCACCCAGGGACTAGGCAGCAGCACCACTGGTCTAGTCAGCATCTCACTCTGCTGGGTCCGCCCTCATGGGAGCTGCACTTTGTCCCCACTTCACTGCATGCCTGTGGCAGCCTCTCCAGCATTGCAAAGATGAAATGGGAGCCAGTATTGACCAGGAACCACGAGTGCTATGACTGAAAAGGCTCATCTGTGCCATAGCCCCTCTGTGCCTGGTGTCACCCCCACAAAAACTAAAGCTTCCCCACAGGGAAGACACTAACACCGCTCATCACACTGACTAGCTGATCCCTTCGGGTTCACTGCACTTCTGAACACAGGAGAAACACCATGTCCTTCTCAGCAGGTCCTACCCCACTGGGTGGGGAGACCTGGTGAATCACCCTGCCTGATGAGCTGTACAGAGCAGAGCTGGAGCTCCCAGAGATGTGCAGCACCATGTGATTTCTCTTTAATTACACAGGGACTTAATAGAGTTTGCTGGTAAACACCTTGTAACCACATGTGCCTAGAGATTACTAGGTAATTATGCTTAGTGGATCACCATGTAACAGGGAGCATGATTTAGGAAAGACAAAAATAACCAAGCAAACATGCTGCATTCATCAGTATCTGTCATGAAGCCTTCCTGCCCAAATGCTTAGCTGGCCAGCCTTTCCTCATGCCTCCTTTCTCAGCTTTCTGAGACTAGGGGAGCCTCCAAGCAGGAATTTGAGAGGTGCCAGGGGTTGGGATGGTCTGGGGAAACTTTCCACTTCGCATACCAAATGCTCTGCAAGAGCTCTCTGTGCTCGGATAGGCTGTCAGCTGCTCAGAGGAAAGAGGATGGGGGATAGATGGCACTGGTTTCCCACCCCCTCCCCAAATTAACTTGCTGTGGGGACAGATTCTGCACTCCCTCTTCAGGGTGCACGTTGGAGACGGGAGTCTGGAAGATCCCTAGTCTGTGAACCAATTTCAGTCACCCATTGCAACCCTGATCCAGAGCCTGCCGAACCTGGTTTGACTCAGGAGTTCACTGGGGTTTCACCTTCCCCAGGAGCTGCGCATCTCTGCTCAGACCAGCATGGCCCATAACAAGGAGGGGCACCTTGCTCCTGACAAGACCAGTGCCAAGGCTTCCAGCAGCCCCCCTCCCACCCCAACAGAGCTGGACCGAAAGAGACCACGTGCAAATGCCATCGCCCATGGGCCCCACCAGGGTAACCCCTACTCCCAGACTGTACTCACTGCATGGACCTGCAGCACCCAAACCTGATGGCTACCTTCAAAGCAGCAGAAGGGGTTATTCACACTCATTTCAGAGAGTCTTAAATCCCGGGGGCAGTTGACAACTTCAACTCTTTGCCTTTTAATGAGCACAGACACAGCATTGGTCACATTAAAATCCCTGCACCAGGCCAGTTTCCAAGGGAGAGGTTGAGCACAGAACATAGATTTCAAGGGGTGATTTTAAGGTATGTTCTCTTGGGCAACAGTTTGTACTACAGGATCCAGATTCAATGGAAGTGCAGAGCAGCACCAATAGACCCGTTTATGAATGTATGAATTCATTTGCAAGCAATTAGCAGTGCTAACCGAATGGGAGGTATAAATAGTGTAGCTAAGGTAAATATCAACACTGTGCCCTCCAGATGCTTGCTGCACACCTGGTGAGCCCAGGAGGAGAGGCTGCCTTCCCAGCCAGCACAACTCTTGCACCCTCAGGGCCATCTGGTCTGCTCTGCAGCCCCAGGATATGAGTTTCCACCCAACATCACAGGCCTTTTCTTCTTCCCCTTAAAAGCAAGATCTCCATATGGCTTCACCTTCCCTATATCATGGGAGAGATGACAACGTGGGGCCTCCAACCCTGGGACCCATACCGAGGTGAAAAGCAAACCCCTGTCCCCTCAACAAGGGCAGGCGAGACTCCTGCGTGCTGTGCACGAAGCATCTTCAGAGATACACCTGTACAGTCCAGCAAATCCTGCAGAGCTTCCTGGAGGCCTCACAGATGGTTTTGCACAACAGCATGGCTTAAGGCCAGCCAGGGCCCACAGTCCCAGGTTTCCTGCCTCACATCAGCTTCAGACAGGATAGAAGCATTATCAGAATGCACCAAGTAAAATGGAAAGGAGTGGTGGGAATCACAGATCAGATGGTGGCATTTTATCTTCAGCTGCACATCTCACTGACCTGCCAGCCCCAAAATTTTGGTTCTGCAGCTACAGGTACACTTGTATGTCATCACCCCACACACAATCTGGCTTCATCATCCATCCTCCTCCTCCTCCCGTGTCTCCCTCTTTCCTCATATCTGCACAGGTAGGGTCCTGTGCACCAGGGGAGAGACCAAACTAGGGAGGCTGGAGTGCAGTTGAGCCTAGTGGCTGGATCTCACCACATCTGAGCCCTCAGTCACTACAGGGGCTGGGGGAAACAAACAAACAAAAAAATCAACACAGAGAGCAGCAGAGCTGGCCATGCCTGAGAGGCAGAGCTACAAGCAGGGCTGGGAAGACTCTGACCAACAAGTGGCACCGAGCTCGCCGGTGCAAAGAGCTGCAGAAGCCATTGCAGGTCACTGCCAAGTAGCATCAGTGGGGTGAAATAGAGATGAAACAGAGGGCACTGCCACAAGACTCCTGGGCTCCTTTTTTGCCTTCCAGGCACATGGACCTGAGGGATACAGGCTGGGTAGGGATGCGCAGAGCTTGGCAAGGCAGCAGCGAGAGGGGAGAGACAGCTTTTGGCAATATTGACACCAGTCACAGAACATGCTGATGGAAGAGATGGCCCTGCATCCCGTGCCTTGCTCACAGAACCAGCTAGTAGAGGATCGAGCCATTGCTAAGAATGGACATGAGCCAGCATTTGGGTATGGGAAGCCCTGCTTTGAGCTCCTCAGCTACTGGTAAAGAGTCTGGAAGCCTAACAGGGCAGAGCCCACTGTCTTGCAGGGTTTGCACAGCTTTTATACCAGGTACGGTCCCTTTGGGACCATAAGTAATCAACCCACAGCACAGGAAGTGATTAGCAGATGTTACAAAGTTCCCAAACCTTTACTAAAAACACATGGCTACTTAGAAAGACGTAATGGCAATATTTAGGCAAAGATTGCAAAGCCATCCAAAGGGCTGGGCAAGAGCCACAGTGGCTGCCTGCTGCTGGCAAATCCAGAAGCTGAGGCACAGCCAAGTGATGTGCCCAAGGTCACAGAGCAAGGCAGTGGCAGAAAGAGGAACACCTCCCAAGAGACTCCTAGCTCTGCACTTGCTGCCTTCCTGGTGGCCTCCTTCCATGAGTCATGTCAGAGCAACAGGCAGGCAGCACATTTGGGTTCACTGGAACCTCTCTCTACGTGGGGGAGGACCCAGTAAAGGAGTTTTGCAGCACAGTCACATAGCTGCAACACACCAGTGCCATGAACAGCCCTTATCACTATCAGCAGCCAAGCTGGCTAATGAAGAGCTGGAAAGGAATCCCAAAAGGAACCAACACACATTTGTCAAAACTGGCTTCGAGGAACCTTGATGGTCCCACCTGACCACCGTGGTCACTGACCCCAGCTAGCACTGTGTGCCATCCTAGCCCTCGGTGCTGGACCCAAGCTCCTCACCCAGAGAGACAGAGGGAGGACCCTTTGTTATCAGGCATCCAGCAGGCTCAGAAAGAATCGGTCCCTATTGTTTCCTACCTGGGCACTGCCAGCCCCACTCCCCCAGGAGGGGAGTTAGCTCCTGTCCCAGGTGTGGCTGGTGCAGAGGGCACCTGGAAAGTTCTCTCACCTCTGACACAGCCCAACAGAGCTGGAATCACCTGTTCTGTTGCCTTGCAGCATGCCAAGGCATTTTTCACAGTGTTTTGCTTGGGAACCACCCCAAGCCCTTGGATTGAGAAACCTCAACACACCAATGCAATGGAGAAGTCACTACTCTGTCGCATTCTGCTTGGGGGAGTCCTCCTTTCTCCACATAGCCTCTAGGACCCCCAGGAGGGAGGGCACCTTCCTTGGGCAGGTTATCCCAGGAGAAAGACCCTCAGGTGGCCATCAGCATCAACTCCTTTGGCTGGGGACTCACTGCTTTTAAAGGAATAGATCAAAGCTGTGCTAGTAAGGTGGGTCCAGCTGTCACACATCATATCATATCAATTGGTGAGGAAAAAGAAATTGATTGCGATTCGATCAAACCTGATGAATCTTTCCAGACTTTGCAACAAGGACACAAAACCAGAAGTAACCAGACTAGTACCAGGTGCCAGTTCTCATCTTGTGCAGCACATTTCCAAGCTCTGCTTCTTTAGCAATTCATACATAGTGCATGAGTGCCTGTCCTTGTCTCTCTCACACACACAATAGAAACACCCACATCCCCAACTGCAGAAGGTACATGTTTTTCAGTACTGCACCTGTGCTTTGCTCAGATCCCTGGTTTCTGTGTTTCTCCTTACCCTGCTCCTCCTCCCCATCGACTGTTCCCCCTATGTCCATTTATACATAGGCAGTGGCATCAGCAAGTGAGCCTGCTGCCTGTCAGAGTGCTCCTGGCTCCCTCTCACCATGTTGCATATCGACATTTTAGTCCATGATCTGCCCTCCAAACCCCAGAAATACAAGCCAAGAAAAGTACTCAGCAGAGATAAGCACCATGGCTCAGCACCTATGAAAGAAGGGCCAGCAAAGCCAGACCCTGTCAGAAAGCAAAAGGTAGGCAGGAAAATGAAAAAAAAAATATCCATCCCATTAGGCTTGTCAACCCTGTTGTGACATTTTCTTTCCAATTCCTCCCAGCCAGATCAGCGCAATACCAGCCCCATTCCCACAGTACGGAAAGCCGTACTTACTGCTAGTGCTCATCTTGCCGGTCCTCCTCTGTCCTTCTCATTCAACAAAGGGGGCAAAGATGCTCTTTAAATCCTCTTTCTCTCCCGTCCCCCCCCGTCAGCGGGAGGAGGTCGCCTCTCTCCTTCCTAGGAGAAATATTTCTGTGCGATCCGCCGGCTAACGCATCCCAAGGCAGCTCCGCGACCCAGCACGGCTATCCCCCCGCCCGCCGCCGCTCTCACTCCCGAGCAGCCGGATGGCAAGGTCAAGGGTGTCGGCGGCTGGGCGGGGGCGAGGCGGGAAGAGGGGGACGCCCGGGACCGGCGAGAGGCGAGGAGGGTCCCGGGGGAAGGGGCCGCCGCCTCCCGGCCGAGGCGCTGCCATGCACTGCGGAGCGCGGCCGCGGCCGCTGCTCTTATAGCGGGGTGTGGAGCCGCGGCGGGGGACGCGCAGCGCCGCGCAGCGCCGCGCCGCGCCCCGCCTCGCCCCGCCCC
>JANXJC010000044.1:9715732-9731374 GCA_027564655.1 Leptodon cayanensis
GGCAGCGCGGAGCAGCGCGGGGGGTAGCGCGGGGGGCGGCGGCCCGGCCCGGCCCCGGGGGGCGGCCGCGGGACGCGCCGCCTCGGCACCGCCGCCATCTGCTGGGCACCGCCTGCCCGCTGCCCTGCCTGCAGTCCTGCCTCCGGGCCGGCGCTGCCTGCAGTCCTGCCCGCGGCGCTGCCCTGCCCTGCCCTGCCCTTCCTGCTGCCCTGCCTTCGGCCTCGCACGCTGCCCTGCCCCGTGCCCTGCCTGCGGCTCTGCCTGCAGCTCCCCGGGGCCCCCGGGCTGGTGCCTCCTTGCCACGGGGCTCCCGGCCAGCCCTGGGGGAGACCGGCTGCCGGTCCCGCACCGCTCGCTCGCCGCCTTGGCCCTGTGGTGGCTGAGCGTGCAAAGAAACGCTGTCCCAGGACGGGGCGCGGGGGGCGGGGGGGATATACCGTTTATGCAGAAAAATCAGATTGCCTCTAGTGCCGAGGTTGCCCTCCAGCAGCCGTCCAGGCTGGCCACCCCCGCCTGTCCTGGCAGTGCCACGCAAGGCAGCCCCGGGTGCCCGATCCCACGCCGGGAGCAGGGAGAGGGGGGCTGTGCGTGTCTGCGCAGCACCTGGCTGCAGGACGGAGAGGGGCTCTTCCTTCAGCAAACAGCAAGGAGCCTTCTCTGCTGGCAGCACATCAGGATTCCCTGGAAGGGCTTCAAAGCCGCTAGCTCCTTGTTTTGTTTGTGAGATGCTACCTGTTAGGATCAAGCCTTCCCCAGCGGAGCTGCTCCCGGGGTGCAAGCGGAGCAGGGCTGTGCCTGCCCTGCCTGCGGACCCCCCGAGAAGCTGCGCTGCGATTCAGAGGCGAGCTACGATCTTGCCACGAATGAAAGGGGCTTTTCATGCAGCGTGACAGGCTCCACATCTCTCCCGCTCCTGGGGCTGGAGTGCCGCCCGGAGAGGGCCTTTTGCTTTCCCTTTCTCTTGCTGTTTTGTTGGCGGCAGCAGATGTTTGCGGTGACATGACAAGACAGGTAGCAGGTCGTGTGAGCTACGCCTGTGCTGCCGGTAAGGCAGCCAGCTCGATGCAAGCCCTGCTGCCTGTCCCCTTCGGCTCTGTCCCCTCCCCAGAGGCGGCGGGTGGGTGGGAAGAGTGGGACCAGCAGCAGGGCCGGGGGGCCGGGGGTCCCTGCAGGGCTGGGGGGCACAGGCAAGGGGAAAGCTGTACTGCTGATTCCGCACGGCTCAGGGTCTCCCGTGGCGCTGATTTGTGGCCCTCGGTGAAGCTTCCCTGTGCCTGACAAGTGCCCGGGGTGTCCCCTAGTCGAGAGAAGAGCGCAGGGCCCCGTCACAGCGATGCTCACGCCTATCGTATCAATAACGTCCGTTCCGGGAGTCAATAAAACAGATAGGATGTGAGCTGGTCCCCACGGTTCAGCAAGCTAATTAAGCTTCTTCTGCTGACCTGGTTTCCAAATCTTGTTAACTTGCTGCCTTCAGAACAACTTGAAATTTCCAGCAGAGACAGACTGGGGTTGAAGAGGGCTGTGGAGGAGGAGGGGGTGCTTTGGCAGAGCTCAGGGGGCACCAGCTCAGAACCTCTTCCCCTTCGTCCCCTCCCAGCACCGCCGCGCTGTGCCATGGGGAAGGGGCAGTGGGTGCTGCCAGCGGGGCAGGCCAGCAGGGCATCGGGTGCCTCCTGCCATGGATTTTTGGCACTTGTGAGCTGACAGCAGGGAGCTCAAATTCCTGCCACCCCCGCACCTTGGCCAGTGGCTCCTGCGCAGGGACCCAGACCCCAGCAGGGATGCAGCAGGGGCCCGTGGTGCAGGGCACTGGTTGGAGCCCCTCACCATCAGCACTGTCCCAGGATGTTTTGGAATAAAAGGGTGCTAGGGATGCCTGAGACAAGAAGTCAGAAATGAGGAAGTGTCAGGATGTTAATGCAGCCTCCTTTCATCCCTTTGTGTCTGTGCATTGCAACACAGTCTTTCACGGCAATTATTAGATGCGTATTTTTCCCATAAGGCGCCTGCCTCTTTCAGTACCCAGCATGTACCACGTAGCTCACGCTGCGCAGAGGATGCTGCTGCCTACAGGACCCTGCATCGTTCAGTGAAAAGGGACACAGTAGTGATGGGGTAAGAGGATGGAAGAGAAAAAGGTGCTAATTTAATTTAATTTTACTGACTATTTCCCTGGACACTGGGTTTCTTATCCCTGCCTCCGTGCCCTTGTGAGATACTGAGAGAGTCACCTGAACCAAACTTTCCCCACCTGGTCGATAATTGTGTTTCTTCTTTCCCTCATGCCTGACTCAAACACTGGCTGGCTGATCACTGGGAGAGCTGGAAGGTGCTGGCTGCATATGGAATCACTGGGAGCTGGGCTCGAAATGTATCTTGTGCTGTACCAACACCAGGAACTCGGAGAAATCAGGCTCACCACCTCTCCCGCCAGTGGCTTGGGAAGCCACCACCCATATGTTTCTGTGTGAGGCTGCACTCAGCCGCTGTCCCTGGGAAGGGATTTTGGTCCCCAGGGCTGGAGGGGGAGCCCCCGTCCCACTGCTGCAGAGAGGGGTGCCTGAGGAAAGCCCTGGGGAAGGGGATCCCTCCTCACTCCTACGTGACTTGGGGACCAGGTGGTGAGTGGAGAGGGGAATGGAAAGGAAATATCAGATAGCAGGTCCCAAGGCCAGGAGAGACAGGGTTAAGAGAGGTCAGAGAGTTAAATGATCATGTAAGCATCTCTGTCCTCAAAGCGCATGGGGGGATGGTTCATCAACAGCCTTAGCTCTGGCATTTCTGGTTTACTTGAAGTCCTAGCATCCCTTTCAGCACACCTAGGTACAAACACATGCATACATACGTATTTGCAAACACGCATACGTACAGTCATATGGAACAGCTTTCAGAGGTCTCTCTGTAGGAGCCCCAGGCTTTCCACCTACTTTCTTTCCCCTTCAACTGGTAGTCACCTTGGTGAACAGCCTTCACTGCTGAATCACAGTTGCAGGAGGAGTGGAAATGCCTTGGCCAGAGATCCCAGCTGCAGCCCTCGCTCCAGGGTGCCGTAGCACAAACCTATCTGTCTGTCCCAGAGGCACCAGCTGGCTGAACATGTCCCTGCCAGCCCAAGCTCCCGGCAGACCTGCCTGCATGTGCGCTGGTAGCAAAAAGCTCTCCTTTCTCAGCAAGAAGATTTAAGGCCAAACAACGGCAGTGAGATGCCCGTGGGGACCCCAGCACGGCGCAGCCTGACGCCTCGCGTGAAGCACTGGGCAGGCTGCAGAGAAGCAGGACTCTGACTCATTGGAAGCTGGTGACATTTTCCAAAAAAAGCCTGTAAGTCCAGGGCTGTAACGTTCCCAAAAGGCAGCAGAGAAGCCTAAGGGGTCTGGAGACCCCATTATACCACAGCACATGGTCTGTGTCATGGGATGGAGGAAATTCTGCCTCACTGGGCAGTTCCCCACCCCTTTTTCTCTTGTTCCCTGCCTCCCTAGGAGGTGGGATCTGGCAGAGGTGAAGTGAGGAGTGGTCAGATGCTGCTGCCCACTGCCCCAGTGCAAAGCCGGACTCGCTCTTCTGATGATGACAGAATTACTTTCAGATGATGTAGGTCAGAATTTTGCTTTGGGCATCCCTGGAAAACACAGCAACTGGGACCAGAGGCAGTGAACTGGGCAGTGGGTGTTTTAAGAGGGCCCTGGGAAGCTATGGTGGGACCTGACAGCACAGTTGGTGCCTCATCCAGCACAGGACCCCACTCCTTTTCCTCAGTGACAGCAACCACCAAGTCATTCACCAGTGGTTTGGCTTTCTTCCAGTTTACGCAGCAGCACAACAGCCCTTCCCGGCAATTCCCCGTGTCGGCAGGAGGAGTCACAGACAGGCAGAGGCAGATGTTCCCCAGGCTGCCTGCATTAAAGTGATAATCAAATGATAGATTATTTTCAAGCAAACTCACATATTCAGTCATTAATTTTAGTGCTATGCAAATAGTTTCAGCGAGAAAAAATACCCAGATAGTAAAGAATGGTTGTGAGCTGGATCTGCTCCAGGCGATGCTGGTGAGCACCAATAGCCCATCTGTAACCTGCAGCCATCCTGCAAAACCAGGAGGGGATACCTACACCATGCACGGGAGGAGCTACAGGTCCTCTGGCATTATCCATCTTATCATCACAGGCGCCGAGTCCCTAGGTCAAGTGCAACAAATGTTCCCCAATCAAAAGCAGATGAGTGAAAACAAGTGCTGCAGAAGCTCTAGAGCAGCTCGTCTGCATGTTGGGAGTGCTGGGCCTTCACCTCCTCTCCTGGAAGACCAGGGCACCAGGAGAAGACTGGAAGACTGGTGCTGCATGATCTGCCTAAGGAAGGGGTGGTGACAAAGGCTTCAGGGCATTGGAAACCAGCGTTTGTCCTAAAACCTGCAAGAGTCTTTCACTCTCTAGCCCTTCAGGACAGCTAATGTCTCTGTGCAGACCTCTGCCGCAGCAGCGTGCTGCAAAAGCCAAAGAGCACACTGTGTCACGCAGCAAGGCTGGGGCTCCCAGGCGATATCAGGGCTTATTGCCTGAGGTCAGCCATCTCCGGGCTGCTTCGTTTCCCCTTCTGCGTGTGTAGCTGAGTTCATGCACACCATGCTGGTGCGGTCCCTGCTCCCAGCCCCGCTGCAGGGCCAGCGGGGGCCCACCGGGGACAGCTGCGCCGCAAAGCCCGGCAGCGGTTCCTGCCGAGCAGCATTGGCAAAGCGATGCAAAGGGAGATTTATACCAGCTGCAGCTCTGGCCCCCAAGGTACCTGACCTGCTTTCCCATTGCCAACTATGTTTCAACCCCTTAAAGGTCATCGGAAGTTGGGTTTATTTTTAGTTTTCCCTTTTAAGTTGCCCTGAAGCAGTGAGGACTGATGGAAGGAAGAAACATCCTCCCTCCCATCAGCCGTTAGGTCAGGATCCCGAGATGTTGTTAATGGACAGCCTTGCCTATCACGAGCCGCTTGTGAGAAGCCCAGCCCTTGGACCTCTCCGCTCATGGAAGCTGGCTGGCACATCCCCCATCTTCCCAGAGCTCCTTGGGGAGCACCACCTTCTCAGAAAGAGCAATTTAGCCTTGGCAAATGCTGCTGCTTTCTCATTGCTGGAGCGGTGTTATCACGATAACTTGCTTTTCCTTTTGTTCATATTGTTTCATGGGGAAACTGAGAATTAGGGTGATGCTGGGAGAATCTGGGGGACCTTCAGACCGGAGCATGGCACTCCTCACTCTGGGGGCTGGTGGCAAAGCTCAGACCAGGTCTCCGGACCATGCTGCCTGTGCACTTCAGAAGGAGACCAAACGATGTAATTAAGAAAAGATAATTTATTTTTTTCACTTCTAAGCATATGAAATACTGCAGAATGGCTAGCCTCGGGTAAGCAGCGGGTTATCTCTTTTCTAGGAAATCTCGCTTTTTTTTTTTCCCCAGGTCTAAAAATGGAATGCAGACAGTTAAAACAAATTCCCAGAGAACAAAACTGAGAAAACACAACGGGATTGAATCAAAGTGTTTGGATTAATTAGTTTAAACTGAAAGCTTTCATTCTGATTTCAGCCTAGGCTTTATGTACAAAAAATTAAAGCAGCAAAGCTCTGTAAGTTGAAATATCAAAATGTTCCACCCTGAAAATATCAAAACGAGATGCTTAGCCTCACTGAGCTGCTTTGTTGCTTTCTAAAAGGAAATGGCATCAAGACCAACACCTTTACAAGCAGCTTGGATCATTAGGAGCTTCAAAAAAACCTAGATCAGCATAAGCAATTAAAATCTTAATCAGTTTTTCTCTTTTTCTGTCAGAGGAAAGTCTAAAAATATTGATTTTTTTCCAAATTATCAACATATTTATTTAAATATGTTCCCTTTACTGGATGGTTAAGCTTGAGCTTGAGCTGTGTGAATTAGATGGAGTGGTTCATACAAACCATGTCTTTGCTCAGGCTCCGTGGTGAGCACTGCTCATATCAACACTTGCTGGGCTGGCGGTGGGAAAAGCAGCACTGGAGTCGCTTTTTGGTGCTATATGTGTGGGAGCTGGCTATTCAGCCCCTTGCAACTCATGTCATGGATGTTGGAAGGAAAAGTAATACAGAGGTTGGGATTTTATACATTTGTAGTCTAAAGATGACCAAAATGCATTTTCGTGACCATTTTCCTACTGTGGGTGAAATTGAAAAATGAAAAATTGGAGATCTGGGGCGTTGTGCTCACTTTGTCATTTTTAGTTCTCCTTCCTCGTCCTGTTCATTTCTGTTTCAATGGCAAAATAGGAACAGGGTAAAAGCAGAGGACAATAATAAAGGAAAAAGAGAGACTAGAAGGGAGAAATATAGGGAAACTGAGAAGTTAAAATGAAATATTGAGAAAGTTTGATTTTCTAGAGATATTTCCAAATGAAACACATTTCCTTTGGAAACCTCTCCAAAGAGAATAACTTGGATGTTTTGAGTGGTTTTTGCTTCTGATTTTCAGTCAGCTCTATCCAATGCAGCACCTGAACAGCCTTGGCTGCACATGCCAGGCGGGATTTGCCCGGCGTGTTACCTGACCTGGAGTGTCTTTAACACAAAGGCAATAAAGTCACCGCTGGAAATGAGTGTGCCTTCACTGACTGCTGGTTAGCGCGGTGCGCAGAGGCCGGCTTCTGCAAGTCAGCAGCCGCCGGTTCCCAGCTGGGTGCTCACAGCCGTCCTTTGCAGATGGACTGCAGAGCCTCGTCTTCTCCAGAGACCTCCTCCGGACCCGGCTGGTCACACTCGTGTGCCCCGCTGAGCCCCACGCTGCTGCTCGGGATGCCGGTCCCCTATTTCGGAGCCTTCCCTCGGTTTTTTTTTTTTCCTTGCAAGCCCCGTTCTGCAGTCCCACAGCGCTCGCCCCATCCCGGGGCTATTTCCCCACGCCGTGGCGCAGGTGCCGGTGGCCGGGGGCTGCGGGCAGCGGGGCTGGGGCCCGACCCCAGACCCGTTTTGGCAAGGCTTGGACCGCGCGGGGAGCGGGACGCCGGTGGCGCGGTAGCTGCTGCCATCTAATGGCTCTGGCAATTAATATGCAAGAAGGGGAGAGCCCGGCTGCACCGTGCACCGCCGCCGGTGTGGTAACGAGCCCTCCCGTGGGGCTGCCGGGGGGCACGCCGAGCCGGAAAAGCAGCACCATGTCCCGTAAGGTGACGGTGGGAACAGAGGGGAAGGCAGAGGTCGGGCATTCCTATTTCAAAGCCTAGGGCAAGGTCTTTCGAGGTGCTGCTTGGTGGTCCCAGCAGCACTGCCCTTGCTGGGGGAGGTCGAATGCAGCGTCACACCCTGGCGCCTGCAAACTCCTGGAAGCAGCAGGATTTCCATGCTGAAGGTCTGCGTCCCAAACTCACCTCGGGAGATGCGATGGGAGTCTCCCAGCAGACAAGAGCATCCCTCAGCCGATCGGCCCTTTCGCGGCGGGGAGCTGGGCAATGCAGCGAGTCCCAGGCGGGGCTGTGCTCCCAACACCGGCTGCTGCAGGTCCCTGCATGGCAGACTCCCAGCCTCCCAGATGGGGACCCCCAGTTCAGCCTGCAACTCCAGCTCAGATTGGCCTCTCTTGGACGCGTAGCCCTGATGCAATGGCTTTCTGAGCATCTTTGCGAAGAAAGGCACAGTTCCACCTTTTCCCAGTTTATTGGAAGGGAATAGCACAGCCTCTGGGCTTAGCAACAGCTCTCCACCACAGAGGGGACACATCAGAGAGACCTTCCTCTGCTGTCCCCAGCACAGCCTGATAGTCAGCGGCTACCTGGGGCCACAGGGAAACCTGTCCGGCACATACAAGGCCACAGTGCAAAGGCTGTGACAGTTGCTTGCACATAGCTGTGTTCAGCCGGTGCTTACCCTGTGTCTCTCCAGCTGGTGAGCAGCCACCTCGTGGGCTAGCCGAGAGGATCCCCTTGAGGTTGCTCCAGGTCCAGAGAGGTGGGCAAGGCAGGAGAGGTCCCAGTCAGATCCTGCCTGAGCTCACCACCCCCATGTGGGCAGCAGGCGTTTATCGGCACCCCAGGTCCTGCCTGGCCATACTCAGGGAGGTCTCAGTGCCCCTCAGAGGCTGGCGGCTGTCTACAAGCTACCTGCTATCAATTCTCTTGCATTATTGATAGGGTTAAGGCCATTTAACATCCTGGCCAGTGCTGGGCAGAGATACTTCCAGCCTGGGAGAAGAGCAGGGATAAAAGGCCAACGAGAGAAGCTGTGACTGGATGGGGCAGCAGGAAGGGTGGAGCTGGGGCACCTCTGTGCAGCAGCTCTTCCATCGGTCAAGAGAGATCAGGTGGCCAAGAGACACTTTTCGTCACCTGGGGACCCTCTTCTGCTGTGGAGATGGGGTCGATCTGGCTGCCAGCTGTGAGTCTGTTCTTGTGGGGCTGATTCCTGGAGTGGGTGGCCATCTTGGCTGGGTACACAGCAGGGCCAGGCTTCACAGCGGTGGGAGAGCTGAGAAAGCGGTGTTGGGGGTGAGAGGGGGCACAGTGGCTCCAGGGGAGGCACTGGTTAGAGGGATGGTGGGAAGGGCTCCTTTTCTGCAGGTGACATGGAGAGCAGCCCCTGCTCCATCCCAGGAGAGTCAGGGGTCTGGGACTGGGCTTCCTGGGGACGTGGGACAAGCTGAGAATGTCAGAAGCTCATGACACATCCCCTGGTGTCCCCTTGCGCCCTCCGCTGGGGCGCAGGTGTCCTTGTGCAGGATGGAGTTGCTGTGCGGCAGAGAGCCTGGCACCTCACCCCTCATCCCCGCAACCTTGTCGTAGTGCAGGCAGGAGAGACCTGACAGGAGTCAGAGGGAGCTGGGAGGAGTAACCTGAGGGTGCGCGGTGGTTTCATGAGCTGTTAGCTCAGATCTTGCAGAGGACATGAGGTCCGGGCTACCTACGTGACCTTGGAAGAAGCTGTTCTAGAGGCAGAAAGAGGTTTTCCCTGAGAGTCCTGTGCCTAAAAACTGCTGTGATGTCTGACGCTGTGGCTGCCCCCCCTGCAACCATTGCCAAAGCAGTGGTGGTGCTGGAAGGTGCTGTAGCTCTGCCTGTGCCTAGGCGAGGGTGCCTGAGCAAGGCAGCGTCCTGGAGCAGTGACTGCTGTGGGCAGGATGGCCGAGGAAGGGATGCGATGATCAAATGGGCTCGAAAAGGCTTTGAGAGGCAGCCTCGTGGGGCTGTATGCTTGTGAATGCTATTCCTTGCTGCTTTCCTAGACCTTATCATTAAGCTCTCTATAGTGAAACCAGTGCCCTGAGACACCTGCACATGGAGTATTACAGTGGGGCTTTCCCTGACGCCTCCAAACCTTCCTGCAAACTGAACTGGAAAAAACCCAAGATGTTTGCACGGGGGTGAATTAGAAGGCTCCTTTCAGCAACAGTGCCAGGCAGGGGCTGTAGCGATCTTCAAACCCTGGAGCTCAGCTGGCTGGCTCTGGTCCTTCCTTCTTCCTTCCCATGCCTTATCTGTGGCCTCCACTTCCCTGGCTCTGTCTCCATACAGTCTGGAGGCTCCCCTGGGTGGTGACGCAGCACCGCTGCCTTTGAAGCGGTGATCATGTTCAGAGAGCCGCAGGCAGGAGCAGGGAGGATGCTCGGGGTTCATACCCCAATGCCAGGGAGGACACCTCAAAGCAGCAGC
This sequence comes from Leptodon cayanensis, assembly GCA_027564655.1. Classification (NCBI taxonomy): domain Eukaryota; kingdom Metazoa; phylum Chordata; class Aves; order Accipitriformes; family Accipitridae; genus Leptodon; species Leptodon cayanensis. The sequence goes on from JANXJC010000044.1 coordinate 9,725,391, forward strand.
CAGGGCTGCTCCCTGCACAGCTCCCCAGCGCAGGGGTGGCCGCTGTATGGGCCGAAGGGTGGTCCCAGCCTCCTGACCCACTCTGGCACGGCACGGCTGCCATACACAGTCTATTTTCCAAGAGCGCTTACTTCCTCTGCCTCTGGCCGAAAACAATGCGAGAGGAGCACGCCTCAGCATTTCTGAAAATTAAGCGCTGAGTTCAGCTTAGTTCAGCCCTGGAGCCCGCTTAACCCTTTAGTTGCGGGATGGAGTAAATTTCCTGGTGCAAGCAGCAGCTTTGGATTGCCGCGTGCTGCACAGGATGGAGAAAAGTAAGAAGGGTCTTGGAGGTGGAAGAAGCGTCTTGAGTGAGAGCCACCAGCGAAAAGAAATATCTTGAAGCCAGGCCTGCCTGGCTGCATTTCAGTGACTTGCCTTGCCGGTTTTGCTGCAAAACCATGGCACTTGCCCTGTGTCCTGCAGCCATGCATGAACCCCCTCCTTCCCGAGCTGCCCCCAGCTGCCAGCACACCAGGAAAGATGTCCCAGTGCCACCCACTCTTGGGCATGCAAGGGTATGAGTGGAGGTACGTGGGGGCAGGTCCCTCTCCCCCACGCTCCTGTTCCCCCACCTGAGCCGGCAGGCGGGCACTGACGGGCAGCCTGGAGGGCCCAAGATTGCAGGGGCTGGGCAAGGCGCGGGCAGGTGCTTATCACTGCTCTGCGCCCATTTGCAGAGGGTGGAAGCAAAAGCAGAGGGTGGAAGCAAAAGCAGAGAGTGCAAGAACGAGGAAATGTCACCGCTGGCCCTGCTCACTCCTGCCAGTGTCCCTGCGGCTCCCCCAGCTGGGTGGGCTTTCAGAGGAGGAGCGAAGGAAAGCACTGCTCCACCTAACATCAAAACGGGTCCCCCCACCCATATCAGAGAATCAAAACCATGAAACAGGAGTTTGTTTGACCTGAAACAAAACGTTTCATCTTGTTTGTTTGCTTTTTTCCCTGATTGAAGTCAGGTTTAGGCTGACTTCCTTTTTCATTCAGGTTCGTTTTTAAATGACAAAGTGAAAAGCAATGAGGCTTCGTTTTGAACCTGCCAAGGAATGGTCAACTTCTGAGTGCTCCCAGAAGGAAACCGGAATATTAGAAAAGCTTGATATTAACTCTTCCATTGTTTTCAAAAGAAAAAAAAAATCCCCGAATTTTTTCTGCTAGCCCTGTTTGTGGAGTTTAGCCAGGGTGCACAAATACTGCTGGGTCCACAGATCTCTTGTTCTGTGTGTCTGTATTTGCATTTTGTCAGAGAAGAAGGGGATTTCAGAGCTGAGCACCTCTGCCACCTCCCCAGGGATGCCCAAACTGTGGCACAGGTAGAGCCTCTCCCTGGGGCTTTGCTGTAGCAGAGGCAGTCGGTGCACAGCGAGGACGGAAGGTCCTGAGCCCCGAGGACGCAGCGCCGGGGCTGGGAGCGGGGGACAGGTGAGTCCAGGCGAGACTGCTCATGCAAAGCAGCCGCTCGCAATGGGAGGGAGCCGTGGCTGGTGCAGCCACGCTGGGGCTGAGCAGAGCCCTGAGCTGCTCCCTGACGCCGTGCCCGTGGGCAGCCTCGCCGGCCCTTGTTTACTGCGGAGCCAGGGCGAAGGTGGTGCCTGGGCGTACATGCTTCCCCTCGGGAGCCGGCGGTCTGCCGGCGTGCTGGGCTGTTTATAGCATAACTCCGGGTAACTCATTGACCTCCGTGCCGGCGGCTCTGCTGGGAAGCGGAGGTTCCCCAGATGATAAGCCGCTCTTGGAAGAAATTCCTTTCCTCGTGCAAGGGAGTGGCGGTGCTGGGCACGCTTGCCCGCCTTGCGAACACGTACACAGCCCCGTGCACACGCACGGGTGCGCGCCTTGTCCCGGCGCAGGCAGCGTTCCCTCAGGAGACCTGGCTTGGAGAGACTGGAGCTTCATGGTCAAGAGTTCTCCGGGAGGAAAGCGGTGCTGGGGAGCAGAGCAAGGGGCCCTGCGCAGGCGTGTGCGGAGGAGCAGGTCAGTACAGTCACTTGCACCACTCTGCCCTTGCAGCCGCCGTGCTGGGTCTCTCGCTGGGTGCCGGTTGCATGTCTGCGCCCTTCGTCCCCAGCTGAGCAAACACAGCCAGGACGCGGCGGCTGCAGGTGGCTGGGGCAGTCCAGTGCAGGGACACGGCTGGGTAAATGCAGGTTAGGGCAGAGAGTTTGCATTTTTCGTCCCAGCTGAATTTCAGGCTCAGATGCAGTGGTCATGAGCACACCAGGGGAAGCATAGGTTTGGTTTGGGTCCTTTGTACCCAGAAACTGATAGGAGAAGGACAGCAGAAATCACAGCAGGCACAGTGGATTTAGGAAAGCGGATTTGGTCCCCGGGGAAGGGTGCTGCTGCGTGACAGCCCTGGAGACCGACAGTGTCCGCAGCAGCTACGTCCCCCAGACGAAGGGTGCCCAGGCAGTCGTCCTGCCTCCCATTTTGTGCCCTGGGGAGGCAAGTGTGGCTGGCTGGCGCTGCCTGCAGAGCCTGCCCAGCTGGCGTGGCTGCACGGGGTTCACAAAGGGAGCAGAGACCCTGGAGAGCTGGCACAGGCAGAGACCCCGAGCCAGCGCAGGCTGAGACCCCCAGGAAATTGCTTCTGTACTTATTAGGACTGGGCTTTCGCAGGGAGGCCAGGCTGAAAGCTTCAGCAGCAGCAATGGGGGCTTTCCAGGGGACATCCAGGGGTGGTAAGCAGTGGGGTAGGGAGTGGAATGGGAGGGTTTGGGGTTGTTGGCCAGAAGGAAAATTCCATTTCAGGTCATACAGGAGGTTGATACCTTTGCTTGTAGAGGGGTGGGTTTGGTCGTTAAGTTATCTAGGTAAACTTAAGAGCAAAATGAAATTTCAAAACCACAAAGGAAGACATTTTTGTTTAGAAAATGGAACATAACATTCTGTTGCTTTAAAAAAAATATTTTTTTCCCCTGGGTAGAAGAATTTGATGCTAATTGGCGAGCAGGTATTGCTAAAATCAACAGCATTCTGAGTGAAGCAAAAAGCTTTGTCTGAAAACACCTGCCCTGTTTGAGCACTGACCACTTTGACAACATAGGCCCAAAACAGCAACATCTTTCGTGTAAAGATGTGCCTGACTCCATCACAGAAACCTGGGCTGTGTGCTCTGAGTACAAGCAGGCCGAAACCCGTGCCTGAATGTGAATTCCCCCTCTGGTTCCTGCACCTTCAGAGCATCCCTAGGTCGACTGGGGGAGTTTTCTAAATGTGGAGCTTTCCAGGGCTGGCATGCAACAGGAACAGACAGTGTCCTTGCCACAGGGAGAGCAGTGCCGGCCTGTCCCAGCAGCTCACCTTCGTGCAGGTCCCCGCAGCCACGCAGCTTTGCGTGGGAAACATCAGCTTGACTTTAGCACGCCAGGAGAGAGCTGCAGCTCTTTGCACCCTAGCATCCAGGGCTCAGGAGGGCAGGTGGACTGCAGCAGGGAGGATGAGGAGGATGGTTCCCTCTCCAGGCAACCCCAATATTTTGACCTCTGATTTCTCCTGATGAAGACCACTCTTTCAGTCTTCCCCTGGGCAGGCAGGCTGGTGCCTGGCCAGGACTGCACAGGAGGATCGCTCAGTGCAACCCTCCCTGCAAAGCCTTTTGGTTTGACTTCACTTTCGCTAGAAGTTTCCCAGCCAGCTCCATGAACATGGACTCCATCCTGCCACAGCCCATCCCACAGCTAGCTACTCCTCATGCTTTGCTTTAGGGGTATTGCAGTGGTGCCAGGCAGCCCCTGTCATGGCACGGGAATCTGTCTGGTAAGAAGTTATTCACTGGAGTAATTAGTCACCACTCTGGAGAAGCTCAAGGCCTTGTCACGCATTGGTTTGCAGCCTGGCTGTCTGTGAGAGCCAGCAATGCTCCTGGAGCACACCACAGCAAACGAGTCACTGCTGTGGTGGCTCTGGCATTGTCTGGGTGTTGAAGTAAAGGTCCATCCCTAAAAGACCTTGCTATCTGTGACTTCTCTCCCTAGACCTTTTAGTTTTTATTTTGCAGGGGCTGTGTTGCTCTTCCCCAGAGATGCTCTGCGGACATCTGCCACCCATAGCGCAGTGAGACCACACAGCCAGTCCTGAGTCCTGGTCCTGGAGGCTGGGGAAGGTCAGAGCTTGTGAGCGAAGAAGGAATGAGACGCCATCCTGGGCAGCCCAAGGCATCCCGCACAGCAGCCCAGTCGGTCCCTCCTGGTATTTGGGTCTGGGCTTCAGACAATTCTGCTCTCAGAGATGAGATGAGCCCTGCTAGCCCCGCAGGAGCCCACAGTGTCCGTGCTTGCAGAGAACTCGTCCGTGGCTTGCCTGGCCGTAGGTCTGCTCTGCTGAGGTTGCTGTGGAACGGGTGGTGCTGCCAGCTGCCCTCACTGTGAAAGAGGGAGAGGGCCGGCTGGCTCCGGCAGGAGGGTGCTCCAGGAACGGCTGCACAGCCAGCCCCACATGGAGGATGCTGGACGAGCCCCAGCGGGGCGTCCCCGCAGGTGAGGCAGGTGCTTTCAGCGGCGTCAGGAACGGGGTTGCCTTTGGAGGTCGGGGGAGATCAGCATTGAAGCTTTCCAGAGGGGCCAGCTGGAAGCTTGGGCGGGCTCAGCAGACCATGGGGCTCCCCACGCTGCGGCCGGCGGGAGGAATGAGAGGAATGTGCCACGTGGGCCGGGCGACACACTTCCAAAGGCAAGGGTGAGAGCGGAGCCCAGGGCAACGGCGGGGCCAGCTCAGGGCAGCAATGCCAGTCGGCAGGATGAGAGCCCCCCAGAGCACTGCCTCCGGCTCTGCGGCCCCCAGCACAAGAAAGACATGGACCTGTCAGAGAGGATCCAGAGGAGGGCCATGAAAATTATTGGAGGACTGGAACCCCTCTCCTAGGAAGAAAGGCTGAGAAGAGAAGGGTCGGGGGAGGCCTTGTTGCAGCCTTTCAGTACCTAAAGGCAGCTTATAAGAAGGATGGAGAGAGGCTTTTTACTAGGGCCTGCAGTGACAGGACAAGGGGCAATGTTTTTAAACTGAAAGAGGGTAGATTTAGATTAGATATTAGGAGGAAATTCTTCACTGTGAGGGTGGTGAGGCAGTGGAACAGGTTGCCCAGAGAGGTTGTGGATGCCCCATCCCTGGAAGTGTTGCAGGCCAGGCTGGATGGGGCTTTGAGCAACCTGGTCTGGTGGAAGGTGTCCCTGCCCATGGCAGGGGGGTTGGAACAAAGTCATTAAAGGTCCCTTGGGTGAATTCAACTTACCAGCTGTCTGCTGGAAATACAATACAGAGGAGAGGAAACAGCCTAGGAGGTTCCTGGAGCGTGTGGAAGAGAACTTCCCCTGACGCAGTGGGTGAGGGAGCCAACTAGGGAAGGCGCCCCACTGGACCTGTTGTTTCCGAAAAGAGAAGGACTTGTGGGTGATGTGATGGCCGGAGGCCGTCTTGGGCATAGTGATCATGAAATGATAGTGGTTTTGATTCTCGGAGAAGTAAGGAGGGGGACAGAGGGCAGCCCTGGGCCTGTTCAGGGCCCTGGTTGACAGAGCCCCTTGGGAAGCAGTCCTGAAGGGCAAAGGAGTCCAGGAAGGCTGGACATTGTTCAAGAAGGAAAGCTTCAAGGCAAGGAGCAGGCCGTCCCTATGTGCCGAAAGACGAGCCAGCAGGGAAGAAGACCAGCCTGGCTGAACAAAGAGCTTTGGCTGGAACTCAGGAAAAAAAGGAGAGTTTATGATCTTTGGAAGAAGGGGCGGGCCACTCAGGAGGACTACAAGGGTGTCATGAGGTTATGCAGGGAGAAAATTAGAAGGGCCAGAGCCCAGCTAGAACTTACTCTGGCTACTGCTGTAAAAGACAATAAAAAATGTTTCTATAAATACATTAACAACAAAAGGAGGGCTAAGAAGAATCTCCATCCTTTATTGGATGCAGGGGGAAACATAGTGACAAAGGATGAGGAAAAGGCTGAGGTACTTAATGCC